>OY731398.1:21397001-21547001 GCA_963425845.1 Sphenostylis stenocarpa
AAAAATGAATGCACAAAAAAAAAAAAAGAAAGAGCCCATAGAAGCCAAAGGCCAAAGAAAAGGGCAAATTACCCGAGTAGGAAACCCACAAAGGGGGCTACACAAAAGATAGGGTCAACCCTGGAGGATACCCGAACAACAATAAAGGGTAACCTAGGCAAAAGTTAGGGTTACAAATAAAGGTCCGCTAGGATTCCTCCAAAATTTTACAAGAGAGAGAACCTAGACAAAAGATAGGGCCAACACACAGGTATCCTAGTTCGAAAACCCAAAGGGCGATCTAGGGAAATCGGCTAGCTATTTAAAAAGCAATAAAAAAAAAGAGCGCAAATACAAAAAAGGAAGAAAGGGAAAATGTTTGCTTAGACAAGCTTAAACACCTAAGCCTAACCCTAACCAGCCATTCTTACAAATCCTCTTATCAATAAAAATCAACCCTCTAAAACACAAACCATTTTATATTTACCCCCTTTGCTTCCTTTCTCTTGACCCTCACAACAATATTCTAAATAATTAATTTGGGAATATGGAGGCGTATAGTCAACAAGAGGATTGAAATCCCCAAAGCAAGGAAAAAGGGACACTACATGACGAAAGTGCTCTACAAAGGAAAAACGCAAAAGGAGAAAAAGAAAAATAGAGAAAGAAAGAAATTACCCTTCGGTCCCAACAAGTCTGGCATGGTACAGCCAAAAGTATACGCGGCAAATCAGAAGGCTTTCAGCACAACAAAGACACGTTGGTTAAATCCTTCTGAAAAACTAATTAAAGTAGTCATTATAAGACATCAAACATGAAAACATTTGCATGCATAAAATGTTTTTGAACCAGGTCCTATTTCTTATTTCAAAAAAAAAAAAAAATATAAAATACACCGAAAATTCGAGACCGCCGTCTGGGTATTCCAAACCGCCGTCTCGTTTCGTTGACCAACGAGACCGCCGTCTCGAGAAACCAGACCGCCGTCTCGACTTTGCCTAAGTCGAGACTCGCCGTCTGGGTTATCAGAGACCGCCGTCTCGATTTGTTACCCAAAACGAGACCGCCGTCTCGACTTTCCCAGACAGCGGTCTCGACCTGACAAAAATTCTATATAAAGGGGCGCGCTTGGGGGTTTCCTCACAACTATCCAAGCCTCCTAAGCCTCCGAGCCTTCAGAACTTCTCCTCCAAGCCTTCCCGTGCTCAAGATGTTTGGTAGAAGCGGCTCCGAGGAAGAGAAGGGCAACCAGCTTGGTGCTAGCGGCTCGGCACCGCCACCACCCCCGGATCCTTCTCGAGCTTCAACCACGGCACCCAGGCCCGCACTGGATAACATCAGAAGCTACCAGTGGCACTCAATGCTGACACTGGATTTCGGCATTTTGGCCGAATTTGGATGGGAAGAGGACGTAAGGGCCCACATTGACAGCATTGGGTGGGGCTTCCTGCTACAACCCCCACCCACATACGTGTACCCCCAAGCAGTACACGAGTTCCTGGCCTCGGTCTCTCTCGTTGAGATCCCCTCTATGGCCTCAGGTATGCAGCCCACCAAAATGGTCAACTACTACATGGGTGGGCAGTACCATACCACTACCTTGGAGGAATTCAATGTGGCCATTGGATTCATCCGGCCTGAGGAGGCCCTAACCCGGGAATACCGAGAGGCCATCTGCTCTCGGCCCGCCCATCTCACCTCTGCAGATATATGGCGAGACCTCACAGGGGCAACCACATTGCCCACCTTAATGAGGGGATCCGCACTACAACCAGCCCTCCGCATCTGCCACAAGCTGCTGGCAGGCACACTCCATGGGAGGAAGGAGAGCCAGGGTAAGATATCCCTCCCTGACCTCTTTGCTCTCTACTGCATGCACCAGAGACGGCGCTGCAATCCAGGGTACTTCTTCTTGAGGGCCCTGAAGGACTTTGGGAGCAGATCCACGGGATCCATCCTCGTAGCTCCCCTCATCACCCCTCTGGCAGAGAGAATGGGGTGCCCTGGCCGGGAAGAGCTGGCCCGCAGCCTCCGACCTGAGCCCATCAACGGGCCGATGCTGGTCAGCATGGGGATGCTAATACGCCGAGGAGGTCAGTTCGCCCTGCACCCCACCCTGGACTTTGAGCTGGACCTCCGGGGAATAGTGGCAATGCGGGATGTGCCCGTATCCCCGGCTCCCAGCGACGGCACCAACGACGAGCGAGCGAGCAGTAGCAACGAGCAGCAACAACCACCACTATACACAAACGACTTTGCTGGCATGCACCAGCACATGGACTATTTGAGCCAGCAATTCGGCCAGATAGCAATGTGGCGAGAAGAGCAGACCCAGTGGCAGCAGACCCAGGATGCTCGCATACAGGCCCTTCAGGAGGGCCAAAATGAGATCCGCCAAGAGCAGCAGAGGATGCGGCAAGATTGGGCGGCGTTCCAGGAGGACTACAACGACGAAGTTCAGGAACAACTCGACTTCCGCTACCACATGTACAAGCAATATCCTTATTGCACCCCTTCTGATGATGATGACTCTTAGGGTCTGTACTGCTCAAAATAAAAAACTGCTGTAATAAAATTTCCGATGAATAAAATTTTATTTCCCGCATCTTTTGCCTTTATTTTCAAAAGCCAGCGTAATAAAAGAGCTTAAAAAAGAAAAAGGCACACGCGCAATAAAAAGCCAAAATCCAAAATCGCGAGAAAAAAGAGTTAAAACCGCGAAAAAAGGCAGGATTAAGCCATCATCTCAACCAATAAAATTGACTACCAAAAGTCGAACACAAAGAGAAACAACCCGACCAACCAGCAAGAGTCGGATAACCACCTCAAAAATCAAAAATAAAGAATCCCCAGCAACCAACAAAGCTGGATGGACAACCAACAAAATTCCCGGCACAGCCCGGATGAAAATTCAAGAAATACGAGTACAATCTACCAATACAGAAGTCACTCCCCAGGAGCTGGTGCATGGGCCACCTGAACTGTAAGCCGCCATTACCACCCTGATGGGGGGCTCATACCCATCCGGTCCCATGCAGCAGACTGTACCAGCCTGATAGGGGGTTTATACCTATCAACCAGCACACAAGGAGCGCCTTGATGGCGCATGGTCAGAATTAGTAAGCCGCCACCATTGCCAAAGGATCAGCTACCGCAAGAAGGGGCATCCAGAGGCACCAAACCAGACGAGGGTTCGTACTCGTCAACCAAAGGATCAGCTACCGCAAAAAGGAGCATCCGGAGGTCAAACACCAGATGGGAGTGTAAACTCATCAAGCCTTACAAAAGGGGGCTTACCGGGCGGGGGTTAGTACTCGTCAAACACCGAGATGGGGGTGTAAACTCATCAGGCCTTACAAAAGGGGGCTTACCGGGCGGGGGTTCGTACTCGTCAAATCGGATGGGGGTTCGTACTCATCAGCCGAAGGAGTCAGCTACCGCGTCAAAGGAGCATCCCGGAAGCGTGCAACACAACATCTCCCCAGAGGATCGTCCACCGCAAAGACGGAGTATCTGAAGGGGAACCGGGCAAGAGGGTCAACTCCTTTACCCTCCAGTCGATCACCTCGGCACAAAAAGGCCAAGCAGTCGACTAGTCAGGTAAAGGGGGGGGCAGCTGTAGACCCAAAATCTTGCCCGGCCTCAGAATAAAGTCCGAAAGCTTCCTATTTGAAGACGGCCGAAGCCTAACAAGTCATTAGGAGAGACTATTAGGCTCTCGTACTAAGATAGGAAGGTTTTTTGGCCCGAAAATAAAGTTTCTCTCCCTGAAGGGACGAGACCGCCGTCTCGAAGTACCAGACTGCCGTCTCGTCTCCTGCAAAGTCGAGACAGCGGTCTGGATTTTCCAGACGGCGGTCTCGATTTCTGCCATGGACGAGACGGCGGTCTGGACTTTCCAGACGGCGGTCTCAACCCCTGTCAGAGGAGACGGCGGTCTCGACCTGTCAGGCACGAAAAACTATAAATAGGGGCTCTCCCCCCCTCATTTCCACATAGAATTCACAGAGCTCTCCCTTCTCTCTAGACTTTCTCTCTCTAAGAATCCCTCTGAGGCATTTCCGGAGTTTCTGAGTGTCTTTAAGTCTAAACTGAGCGCACTAAATCTTCTTTAGAATCCCTCTGAGGCATTTCCGGAGTTTCTGAGAGTTGTAGAGTGAAGGGTTGCCAAAACGCACCCACTCTTTTATATATAAAAGCTTGCTTTGGAGGTGCATACCCTTTCTCCTTCTAAATTTTACCGCTTTCATTTAAATATATGCAATAGAAGTAGGGCCATGTAGTCATAAATTTAAAAACCGCACAATAAAAGGGTAAAAGCGCTATTTTCCGTTTTATTATTTATTCAAGCTAGCCGGCCTATCATAGGGAACCCGAAAGGGGCGTCATAAAGGAACTAATACTTCCTTTACACGTAACTAACTCCCTTACCCAACTCTGGTTCTAATGACCAAAGTTGGTTTTCGAAAACCAACGCCTTTTAAACCCCTTTTCCGATGTTTATGGTAAAAATATCGGTGGCGACTCCATAGAACCCAAATTAAATAAATCCCTGAGTTAGCCCGGTTATAGGACAACTCAGGGATACTTTTGAAAACCTCGCCCCTAGGTTAGCCTGGTTATCGGACAACCTAAAGGCGTTGTAACCACCAATAAAAACGCGAAAATAGAGAAGAGTCGAAAAACCATCGCGTCGCTCCGACTGCGCACCCCTCTTTGGGGAGGCGGCGACAACTGCGAAACCCTTAATATGAAAAACCATCAAGAACATTTTAACCTGTTGATTCTACAATTCAATCAATTAAAATATTGGTTGTATATATACATTTCCTATTTTAAGTGATTTTAACAGATTAAAACTGTTTTTTAACAGATTGAAAAACTCAGTTTGTTCTTTCAAGGCTTAAAGATTGGTTTTTCATGAAGTAAGATAAATTCTATGAAATGCAACATTTATAGGCGCTTATCACAAGATCTTCTGAAATTATCAAGAGATTAAATTCTAAACCTATCTACCTACACACCCACAAAATAAACTTTATTGTCGCCGCCTCCCAAAAAGGGGCGATCGGAGCGACGCAATGGTTTTTCGACCCTCTTTGATTTTCTCGTTTTTTATTGGTGGTTACAACGTCCTTAGGTTGTCCGATAACCGGGCTAACCTGGAGACGAGGTTTTCAAAAGTATCCCTGAATTGTCCGATAACTGGGCTAACCCAGGGATTTATTTAATTTGGGTTCTATGGAGTCGCCACCGATATTTTTACCATAAACATCGGAAAAGGGGTTTAAAAAGGCGTTGGTTTTCAAAAACCAACTTTGGTCATTAGAACCAGAGTTGGGTAAGGGAGTTAGTTACGTGTAAAGGAAGTGTTAGTTCCTTTACGACGCCCCTTTCGGGTTCCCTATGATAGGCTGGCTAGCTTGAATGAATAATTAAACTGGAAAATAGCGTTTTTACCCTTTTATTATGCGGTATTTAAATATATGACTACATGGCCCTAGCTCCTATTGCTTAATTTAAATAGCAGTAATAAAAAGAGAGAATGAGGATATGTACCTCCAAAGCAAGCTTTTTATATGTGAAAGAGAGGGTGCGTTTTGGCAACCCTTCACTCTACAACTCTCAGAAACTCCGGAAATGCCTCGGAGGGATTCTTAAGAAGATTTAGAACGCTCTTTTTATGCCTAAAGACACTCAGAAACTCCGGAAATGCCTCGGAGGGATTCTTAGAGAGAGAAAGTCTAGAGAGAAGGGAGAGCTCTTGCTGCTGGGTGTGTGAAAAGGGAGAAATGACGCCCCTATTTATAGTTTTTCGCGCCTGATAGGTCGAGACCGCCGTCTCCTCTGACAGGGTCGAGACCGCCGTCTGGAAATTCCAGACCGCCGTCTCGACTTGGCAGGAATCGAGACCGCCGTCTCGACTTTTGCAGGTAACAAGACCGCTGTCTGGAATTTTGAGACGGCGGTCTCGTCCTGGTCATTGAGACGAGACGGCGGTCTGGGAAATCCAGACGGCGGTCTCGTCCCTTCAGGGCGAGAAACTTTATTTTTGGGCCAAAAAACCTTCCTATCCTGGTACGGGAGCCTAATAGTCTCTCCTAATGGCTTGTTAGGCTTCGGCCGTCTTCAAATAGGAAGCTTTCTGGCTTTATTCTGAGGCCGGGCAAGATTTGGGGTCTACAGCTGCCCCCCCTTTACCTGACTAGTCAGCTGTTGGCTTTGTTGTGAGAAACAGGTAGACAGGAAGGTAAAGGAGTTGACCCTCTTGCCTGGTTACCCTTCGGATGTACCATCCTGTGGCAGATGATCCTCTAGGGAGATGTGGTATTGTGCACCTCTGAGATACTACTTCTGACGTAGCCGATCCCTTTGGTTGACACGTGGTAGAACCTCCGGATACTACTCCTGATGTAGCCGATCCTTCGGTTGATGGGTATAAACCCCCCATCAGGCTGGTAATTACAGTCTGTTGTGTGGGACTGGATGGGTATGAACCCCCCATCAGGCTGGTAGTTACAGTCCGTTGTGTGGGACTGGATGGGTATGAGCCCCCCATCAGGGTGGTAATGGCGGCTTACAGTTCAGGTGGCCCATGCGCCAGCTCCTGGGGAGTGATCTCTGTGTTGGTAGATTATTTCTTGAGTGCTCATCCGGGCTATGCCGGGGATTTTGTTGGTTGTCCATCCAGCTTTGTTGGTTGCTGGGGATTCTGTTCTATTGCTCTTTTGGTATCTGTTGTCCGACTTTTGCTGGTTGGTCGGGCTCTTTCTCTTTGTGTGTTGACTTTTGGTAGTCGATTTTTATTGGTTGAAGTGATGGCTTAATCCTGCCTTTTTTTCTCGCGGTTTTAACTCTTTTTTCTCGCGATTTTGGATTCTGGCTTTTTATTGAGCGTGTGCCTTTTTCTTTTTTAAGTTTCTTTCTTTTTTTGTGACGCTGGCTTTTTGCAAAGGAAGGCAAAAGATGCGGGAAATAAAAATTTTATTCATAGAAAATTTTATTACAGCGACTTTTATTTTAACCAGTACAGACCTTAAGAGTCATCGTCATCCGAAGGGGGACGGTGGGGAAAATATGTATACATGTTGTAGCGGAAGTCGGTCTGTTCCTGGATTTCATCGTTGTAATCCTCCTGGTGCGCCGTCCACTCCCGCCGCATCCTCTGCTGCTCTTGGCGGATCTCATTTTGGCCCTCTTGAATGGCCTGTATGCGAGCATCCTGGGTCTGCTGCCACTGGGTCTGCTCTTCTCGCCATACTGCTATCTGGCTGAATTGCTGGCTCAAATAGTCCATATGCTGGTGCATGCCAGCGAAGTCATTTGTGTACTGTGGTGGCTGTTGTTGCTGCTGCTGCTGCTGGGAGCTGGGGGATACGGGTTCATCCTGCATCGCCACTATTCCCTGGAGGTCCAGCTCAAAGTCCAGGGTGGGGTGTAGGGCGAACTGACTTCCTCGGCGTATCAGCATCCCCATGCTGACCAGCATCGGCCCGTTGATGGGCTCAGGTCGGAGGCTGCGGGCCAGCTCTTCCCGGGCAGGGCACCCCATTCTCTCTGCCAGAGGGGTGATGAGGGGAGCTACGAGGATGGCCCCCGTGGACCTGCTCCCGAAGTCCTTCAGGGCCCTCAAGAAGAAGTACCCTGGGTTGCAGCGCCGCCTCTGGTGCATGCAGTAGAGAGCAAAGAGGTCAGGGAGGGATACCTTACCCTGGCTCTCCTTCCTCCCATGGAGTGTGCCTGCCAGCAGCTTGTGGCAGATGCGGAGGGCGGGTTGTAGTGCGGATCCCCTCATTAAGGTGGGCAGTGTGGTTGCCCCTGTGAGGTCCCGCCACATATCGGCGGGGGTGAGATGGGCGGGCCGAGAGCAGATGGCCTCTCGGTATTCCCGGGTTAGGGCCTCCTCGGGCCGGATGAATCCAATGGAGACATTGAACTCCTCCAAAGTGGTAGTGTGGTACTGCCCACCCATAAAATAATTGACCATTTTGGTGGGCTGCATTCCCGAGGCCATGGAGGGGATCTCGACGAGGGAGACCGAGGCCAGAAATTCAAGTACCGCCTGCGGGTACACATGAGTGGGGGGAGGCTGTAGCAGAAAGCCCCATCCGATGTTGTCGATGTGTGTTCGGACGTCCTCCTCCCATCCGAATTCGGCTAAGACGCCGAAGTCCAGTGACAGCAGTGAGTGCCACTGGTAGTTTCTAAGGTTGTCCAGGCGGGCCTGGTGCTGTGGTTGAAGCTGAGAAGGATCTGGGGGCGGTGGTGGTGCTGAGCTGCTAGCACCAGCAGTTGCCCTTCTCTTCCTGGAGCTGCCTCTGTTGAACATCTTGAGTGGTGAAGGCTTGGAGGAGTAGAATGGGAGTTCTGGGGGCTCTGGAGGCTTAGGAGGCGAGGAGAGTTGTGAGGAAACCCCTTCCAGGCGCGCTCCTTATATAGGATTTTTGTCCAGGTCGAGACCGCCGTCTGGAAAGTCGAGACGACGGTCTCGTTTTGTCGACAAATCGAGACGGTGGTCTCGATAATCCAGACGGCGGTCTCGACTTTGCTTAAGTCGAGACGGCGGTCTGGCTTTTCGAGACAGCGGTCTCGTTTGGTCAACGAAACGAGACGGCGGTCTGGGAAACCCAGACGGCCGTCTCGAATTTGCGGTTTTTTTTTTTTTTTTTAATAAAATAGGACCTAGTTCAAAAACATTCTATGCATGCAAATGTTTTCATGTTTGATGTCCTACAATGACTATTTTGATTTAATTTTTCAAAAGGAATTAACCAACGTGTCTTGTTGCGCTGAAAGCCCTCTGATTTGCTGTGTTTACTTTTGGCTGTACCATGCCGGACTTTTTGTAGCCGAAGAGTAATTTCTTTTTTCCTCTTTTTTCTATTTCTTTCTTTTTGTAGAGCACTTTTCGTCATGTAGTGACCCTTTTTCCTTGCTTTAGGGATTTCAATCCTCTTGTTGACTATACGCCTCCATATTCCCAAATTAATTATTAGAATATTGTTGTGAGGGTCAAGAGAAAAGAAATAAAGGAGGTAAAAATCAATGGCTTGTGTTTTAGAGGGTTGATTTTTATTGATAAAAGAATTTGTAAGAATGGCTAGTTAGGGTTAAGCCTGGGTGTTTGGGCTTTGTCTAGGCAAACATCTTCCCTTTCTTCTTTTTGTATTTGCGCTTATTGGTTTTGTTTCCATTGCTTTTAAATGGCTAGCCGATTTCCCTAGATCACCCTTTGGGTTTTCGAACTAGGATACTGTGTTGGCCCTATCTTTTGTCTAGGTTCTCTCTCTTGTAAAATTTTTTGGAGGAATCCTAGCGGACCTTTATTTGTAACCCTAACTTTTGCCTAGGCTACCCTTTATTGTTGTTCAGGTATCCTACCGGGTCGACCCTATCTTTTGTGTAGCCCCCTTAATGGGTTTCCTACCGGGTAATTTGCCCTTTTCTTTGGCTTTTGGCTTCTCTGGGCTTTTTTGTGGATTTATTTATTTTTTGTTCACAGTATTGGCGAAGCGTGACCTTTTTTTATGGCTTTAGGTGAAGTCTTATTTTTATGTGCTCCTAATCAGCTAACTCGATGATGATAGCAATGACGAAGGTTTGATTATTTGGAAGCGCTTCTTATTCTCTTCTTTTTTTTGTGTTTATGTTTACTTAGACAGGGTTATTCATGTGGTCCAGTCAGAAGTAGCAAGAAAAGAAGCAGATAGAAAGAATCATTCTTTATTAATTAATAAGGGAATATGTGCCCTAAGATGCCCGGGGGTCGGGCTCGCCCCGGGGGATAGTCTCTAACAATCATGGGGTTTACATCCCCTGAACAAAGAAAAAGATTTCCTAATGACTAGAGTGGCTCTTGACGCTTGCACCCCTCCACTTCGGAAAATCTGCTTGAGTGTGCGGAGAGGGGACCTCCCTTTTGCTTTTCCCGCTCGGCCCTTGAAAGGGTCATATCCTAGGCCATATTTGTGCGGATTGTCTTTGAATTCTGGGGGTTCCCTCATTCCTTGGGAACCTGCCCCCAGTCCTTGGCCAGGATGGTAGCCGTGCTTCAACATCATACGGGCTACCTTTGTATTTCTGGGAAGTCGCTCTATACTGGAAATTTCGAGCGCTTGAAAAGATGTTTCAAGCCGCATCCACATAAGGTTGGGTGGACGGTCCACTGATTAGGATATCGTCCTCTGCTCGGACCGTGATCAGTTTGTCCTCCACTATGAATTTGACTTTTTGGTGGAGCGTTGAAGGTACTGCCTTAGCGTCATGAATCCAAGGCCTGCCGAGGAGACAGCTATATGCTGGAGTAATGTCCATAACGTGGAAATCGACGTCGAAGATAGTGGGTCCCACTTGAATTGGCAATTTGATTTCTCCCACTACTTCTCGTTTTGATCCGTCGAAGGCTCGAACGATGGTGTTGCTTGGGCGCAGACGGGTTCCTTGGATAGTCAATTTTTCTAGTGTGCACTTGGGCATCACATTCAGGGACGACCCGTTATCCACAAGAACTTTAGCGATGAGGTATTCCTTGCATTTGACTGAGATATGCAAGGGCTTGTTATGCTTTGACCCCTCTAGGGGGAGTTCTTCCTCTGTGAAGGTGAGGTGATCGTTTGCCGTGATGTGACCGACGATCCTCTCAACTTTTTCTTGGGATATTGTGTGAGGTACATGCGCCTCGCTCAAGACCTTCAGCAAGGCATTCCGGTGCGGTTCCGAGCTCATTATCAAAGATAGTAATGTGATCTTTGCAGGTGTTCGGTTGAGCTGGTCGATAATGGAATACTCACTTTTCCTTATCAACTGGAGTAATTCCTCTGTCTCCTCCTTGGATTCTTTATTTTCTTTTTCTTCTTCGGCCTTTTTATTTTTTCCTTTATTTTGAAGGACATCTTCCTGTGTGTCCTTGGGGGAGTAGATTCTTCCACTTCTCGTTGTGCCCCCAATGCCGGCTATGTTTGTTATTTCTTCTTTTACTGGTGAAGATTCCCCATATCTCCACGGTACAGCTTTATTTGACTCATAGGGGAAAGGACGTGGCATAAATAGTCGCACTGGCGTCCTTGCCCCCTCTTCTTTATTCTTGAGTGTCGCCGCCGTCCCTTTCCGACGTCCCGGGGGGACGTCTTAGAAACGTTTGTACGAGCGGTCGCGAAAAGATGGTTTAGACTCGCGTTCTTATTTTAAAAGGTTTTCGAAAAAGGGGTTCTTATGGAGTCGCCACCAATGTTTTGACCTTAAACATTGGAAAAGGAAAAAAATGTTAATTTTAAGAAAAACCGCACTTGGCCATTATAACCAGGTAAGGGAGTTAGTTACGTGTGGGGAAGGTGTTAGCACCCCACAACGCCCCTTTCGGGTTCCCTATGACAGATTAATTCATTTAAAGAAAAGACTTTGAGAAATTACGCGATTACCCTATTTTATTACATAATATTAAATGACTAGCTACATGCTTCTATTCTACATTGCATGCATAAAATGATGAATAAAGCTAAATAAAGCAATAAAAGAGATATTAGAATAGCTATCTACATGATCTTATTCTACATGACATAATAAAGCTAAATAAAACAATAAATAAAACAATAAAAGAGAAGGGAATTGAAAAGAACCTCCGTAGCAAGCTTTATATTGAGAATCTCGAACCGTGAGGATGCGTTTTGGCAACCCTCTCTCTACACAGACTCTCCTCACCAATACAGGATCGACTCTACTAAAAATTTAAAGAAGAATCGAATGCCTGAATATAATTCCTTAACCGATTGTTACCTATTTAAGGCAATCGGAAAGATCATTCAAGAGAGGGAGAGAAATAGACAAGTGCTCTGAGTTTTAGAAAGTGTTTCAGAGCTCTCTGGGGTGTCTGTGGTGTGAAAAAGTGACAAATGAGCCTCCTATTTATAGTTTTCGAAGCTGGCGCACTTCGGGACCACCGTCTGGACTGGGACGGCCGTCCGGACCGGGACGGCCGTCCCAAATGGCAAAATTACACAGGCCGGGACCCCTCGGGGACCCGGACGGCCGTCCCACTTTTCTCGGGCTTGGGACGGCCGTCCCAACTCTCGGACGCGCGTCCCAACCGGCTGGAGCAAGTTGGGACGGCCGTCCCACCTTTGGGACGGCCGTCTCGACCGTTCCGCCGTTCGCGCGTTTCGGACTCCGGAAGCTTTCCTTGCCTGTTTTGGACGTCGGCTGATGCCGATATGCGTCTCGTTGAAGCTTTATCTTCATGTAGGAAGTCTCCTTGGCTCTTATTTGTAATGCTAGACGAGCTTTATCTTGTTACGGGTGATCTCTTTTATCTTTATTTGAGAGACCGGCAAAATTAGGGGTCTACAGCTGCTCCCCTTCTTCTGCCTAGCTAATTTATTGGCCTAATATGCCGATAAAATTAGCTGGTAGGAGAAGGAGTTAACCCTTTTGCCCTGCTATCCTTCGGATGTCGCTTTGTCGACGTTGTCGATCCTCTCGGATGATGAATAGTTTTGATAGGTACCAACCCCTATCTCGGTTTGATGAGAATGAACCCTCGTCGGGTGAGCTCCTTTTTGTAAGGCTTGATGAGTATACACCCCCATCTCGGTGTTTGATGAGTACGAACCCCCATCTAGTTTTTGAGTTTCACTATATAATGTTCCGGTGAGTACTTACCCTCACCTGGTAGGAGTCCGCATTTTGACTAACTCCGATGAGTACTTACCCCCATCCGGTATGAACCCCGTTCGCAAGGTTTTTGATAAGCCTCGTTCTACAAGGCTTAGGTGAGTACGTACCCCACCCGGTATGAAGTTTTTGGTAAGCCCCGTTTCGCAAGGCTTAGGTGAGTACGTACCCTCACCCGGTATGAAGTTTTTGGTAAGCCCCGTTTCGCAAGGCTTAGGTGAGTACGTACCCTCACCCGGTATGAAGTTTTTGGTAAGCCCCGTTTTGCAAGGCTTAGGTGAGTACATACCCCCACCCGGTATGAAGTTTTTGGTAAGCCCCGTTCGCAAGGCTTAGGTGAGTACGTACCCTCACCCGGTATGAAGTTTTTGGTAAGCCCCGTTTCGCAAGGCTTAGGTGAGTACGTACCCCCACCCGGTATGAAGTTTTTGGTAAGCCCCGTTTTGCAAGGCTTAGGTGAGTACATACCCCCACCCGGTATGAAGTTTTTGGTAAGCCCCGTTTTGCAAGGCTTAGGTGAGTACATACCCCCACCCGGTATGAAGTTTTTGGTAAGCCCCGTTTTGCAAGGCTTAGGTGAGTACATACCCCCACCCGGTATGAAGTTTTTGGTAAGCCCCGTTTTGCAAGGCTTAGGTGAGTACATACCCCCACCCGGTATGAAGTTTTTGGTAAGCCCCGTTTTGCAAGGCTTAGGTGAGTACATACCCCCACCCGGTATGAAGTTTTTGGTAAGCCCCGTTCTGCAAGGCTTAGGTGAGTACGTACCCTCACCCGGTATGAAGTTTTTGGTAAGCCCCATTTTGCAAGGCTTAGGTGAGTACATACCCCCACCCGGTATGAAGTTTTTTGGTAAGCCCCGTTCTGCAAGGCTTAGGTGAGTACGCACCCTCACCCGGTATGAAGTTTTTTGATAAGCCCCGTTCTGCAAGGCTTAGGTGAGTACGTACCCTCACCCGGTATGAAGTTTTTGGTAAGCCCCATTTTGCAAGGCTTAGGTGAGTACATACCCCCACCCGGTATGAAGTTTTTGGTAAGCCCCGTTCTGCAAGGCTTAGGTGAGTACATACCCCCACCCGGTATGAAGTTTTTGGTAAGCCCCGTTTTGCAAGGCTTAGGTGAGTACGTACCCTCACCCGGTATGAAGTTTTTGGTAAGCCCCGTTCTGCAAGGCTTAGGTGAGTACGTACCCCCACCCGGTTTCTGGCGACTTATTGTCTCTGATCATGCGCCTATTCCATGAGGAATGATTGATTTTCTTTCTTTTTGACTTTTCTATTTTAGTTATCCGGTTTTACCGGGGATTCTTCGTTGGTTGCCTTTTGGGCAGGAATTTATTGGGGACTTTGATTGTGCCTCTTGATTAGGCAATTGCTTCAGCGATGGTGAAGACTTTTATGCTTTTGGGCTTGCATTACCTCTCGCATAGGTTGATTTCCCATTTCTCTGGGATATTAGCTCTTTGCTTATTTTGAGCAAACAAGTAGTTCCGTTGTAAGCTCACCAGGTGAAATTTTTTCTTTTGAGAATTTGATTGCTCTGACCGAGATCTCTTTTGAATTGCCCCTTAGAGGGAAAATGGAGTTTTTGACTCCTTATTGCTTGAACCGGCTTTTGTCTATGCTTTTATTTCTGCTGGGAATGGGTTTGTATGTGCGCCTTTTATGCACGTTAGATGGAAAGATATATATTTTCTCTTCTCTTTGTAATGATCCCCGGGGAATTTTATCGGCTTCCTGGGGATGGAAATTTCTCCTTTTCTCGCTTTTGTAGATTTTTCTTGATGTGCTCTTCTTGGGGATTTTCTTTCAGGTTGCCTCTCGGTAATGTAAAGGACTTGACTTCGTATGATGGGCTCTTGTGTAACCCTTATTCTCCGTTGGGGCATGAAATGGAGATCCTTATATGAGTGTGTTTGATGACTCATGTGGTGATGTCTTCGAGTCGTGAGGTAATCTTTTTGTCTTGCCTCTGGAGTAGGTAAGGATCCGCTTGGGGTAATTGAGCCTTTCCGTTGGCTTTTCTACATTGATGACTTTTCTGGATGGAAAGATACTGATTGCAGCTCCAAGTGATTTATGGTAAACGACTCATACGATGATGAGGACGAGTCATGAAGTAATTTTTGCTTTGCCTCTGGAGTAGGCAAGGATCTGCTTGGGTATTATCAAGCCTTTCTGTTAGCTTTTCTGTTTTGACGTATCTTCTTTTGTTGATGGTTGGAACTATTTTCCTTAAAGCTCCTTATTCTGCTGAAATGGTTTTGATTTCGCCTTTTTCTTTCGCGATCAACGCGAGTTATTTGAAATCTGGCTTTTTGCTATATTACGTGTGCCTTTTTATTTTACACGTAGGCTTTTCAAGATGCAAATGGAAATAACAACTTTTATATATATATTTTTTGGATAATACATTCAAACATTTTTGAACTACTAGAAAGCATCATAAAACCTCCTAATCGTCTCGCCTCGGGACCGGAGTGAGCGGATGGTGCCGGCGAAGGAAGCGGCGGAGCAAGCGGCGTTGGAACCTCGCCCGGGTCTCGGACCAGATTTTCTATTTGGCGGTCCGTCCTGTCTTGCCTCATGGTCACTGACCAAACCGTTGTCGCATGAACCGGAATTGCCCTTCCATGTAGGCATGCTCATCATCCGAGCGCTCGTATAAGTCGGCGTAGTCGTGGTCGTAAGACTCGTCGCCGGGATTCGCAAGTGGTGGGGATATCCTGTGGTGTGTCGAAATCCCGCATGTCCATCGAGATAGAGAGGATTGGGTTTAAGATAAACCCCGTACCTTGCCTCGCCGAGGATGTTCATATGGGCCAAGCACTCCGCCATTGATCGGCTCCGGCCGAAGACTAGCCGGGATGTCTTCTCCGTCGCTACATCCCCAATACTCGCCTAGAGGGGTGAGAAAGGGAGCTATTATGATCGCTCCTGCTGGACCGCGAGTGCCGCAATCCTTGACGGCTTTGAGAAAGGCATACCCTGGGTTGCACCTATGCCCCTGGTGCATACAATAAACAATGAAAAGGTCGGCCGTAGTTACCTTTCCTTGGCTCTCCTTCCGGATGTGTATGGTCCCGACCAGCAATTTATGACATACGCGAGTGGGGGAGAAAAAGCCGCACCCTTCAGCATTTGATGGCGTAATGACAGCTCCAGTGATCTCCTTCCACATGGTAGCAGTGGTGAGAGCAAGCGGCTTCTCCAAATATGCGGACCGGCACTGGAGTTCTTGTATCTCGCCGTCGGCGTAAAACCCATAATGACATTAAAGTCATCCGGAGCAAGTGGTCCCAGAGGGCTCCATCCATCCAAGAGGAGACAGCTTGAGTTGGTGGCACCCCAGGAATTGAAGATGGCATTTCCACCATGTTGACGAAGCAAGAAATTCCATCGTGGCAGGTGCGATGGATCCGAGTAGGTAGCTCGCGGAGCGTAAAGTCCCATCCTATGTTGTGGATGTATCTTCTCGACATCTTGATCCCAGCCAAATGTAGCTAGGATTTCGAAGTCCAATTGCAGAGTGTGGGGTACCAGGAGAATTGCCGGATATTTACTAGACGTAGTTGGTGCGATTCTCGCTAGTTGAGTACCGATCGTAGTAGTTCCTCTAGCAGTGGTTTCTAGAGCGTTTTCTCCTGGATGAAGATTCTCCGTGCTCCATACTTGCTTAAGAATGCTAGAAATGTGTAGAAAGGGAGAAGAAGCAAGATAGAAAGCTTGGAATGGGGTGCGAAGCTCAAATCCGCGCCCGGCACTTATAGAGCGCGCCAGGACCATTGGGACGGCCGTCCGGGTTGGGACGGCCGTCTCGATCGAAAAAAATACACAGGGGCCATCAGCGGGAAGTGGGACGGCCGTCCCACCCGGGACGCGCGTCCCAATTGAATTTGGGGACTTGGGACGGCCGTCCCGACTTTGGGACGGCCGTCTCGAGTCGCTGGAGGGGATTTTCGATTTTTTTGAGTTAATTTTCATGTTTTTTGATAAGTTTGAAGATAGGATTCCCTTCATTTATGTTTTAATGCATGTAATGCTTCATGATATGCATCCTATGATCTATTTTAGTTAATATTTCGAAAGTTTTAACTGATATGCTTTGACTCACGGACGCATTCTTGGTGTTGTTCCTTTTTGTCATCATGTTTCTTCGATTAACAAGCTTGGCTGTACATAATTTGTCGTCGTGGATTTTTTCTTGCTTTTGCCGAAGAGCAATCCGTTGTTCACAGTGGTAACTCGCCATATCAATGCCCCCCTTCCTTTCCTTAGGAATTTCAACCTTCCTATTGATCACTATATTTCCACATTCTCCTTATTACTTGAATGCTTTATGATGAAATGGTCAAGAGAAAAGAAAGAAAAGGATTCACAACAAGGGCTTGTGTTTTAGAGGGATATTTTTTATAATAGAGGTCTCTCGTAAGAATGGCCGGCCAAGGTTGGTCGGTGTTTAGGCTAGTTTAGATAAACGTTTCATTCTTATGATGTGGCGTCATTGTTTACCGGTTTATGGCGCCTTTTTGCGATTGATTAACTTCCCTAGGCCGCCCTTTCGTGTTTTCAGTCCGGGATGTCGTGCTTATGTCCTAACTTTTGTCTAGGTTTTCCCTTTTTATATTTATTTTTAAGGAATACCTAGCGGACTTTTGATAACCCTAACTTTTGCCCAGGCTACCCTTTATTATTGTTCGGGTCTCCTCGCCGGTTTACCCTAATTTTTGCGCAGCCCCTTTGTGGGTTTCCTGCCGGTATTTTGCCCTTTTATTTTCTTGTCTTGGTCTTTGACCTTGACTGGGCTTTCTTTTTATATGCGTATATATTATTATATTTTTGCACAACATTGTCGAAACTTGACTTTGTGAATATAGATTTCATTTGTGTTTCTAGTTAATCAATCAATTTTACTTTACTTTGCGGCGCTTTAATTATTCGGACGCATTTGGAACAAAACATCTATCTAAATCTTGTTTATTGAAGATGGGGTATAGACATATTTAGCAAGAAGAGAAACGAGATAGTAAGAATAGCATTCTTTTTGTAATTTTGGATAAATGTGTGCCCTAGAGATGCTCGGGGACGGGCATACCCCGAGGAGTGATCTCTAATAGTCATTAGGTTTACATCCCTTAGAATCGAAAGAAGGACACCTAACGACTAACGCTACCCTTTGCGCTAATATCCCTTCTTTTCGAAAAATCGTCTTCGAGGGATAAGACTTCTCGCTTTCGTATGGTTTGATCTTTCGTAGGGTCATACCCTAACCCATACTTTAGCGGATTATCTTTGAAATCTGGTGGCTCTCTTATTCCTTGAGCGTTCTTTCCAAGCCCTCGTCCTGGGCGATATCCATATCTTTTCATCATATGGGCCACCTTCATGTTACTAGGGAGTCTTTCGATATAGGCAATTTCGAGTGCTTGAAAAGATGTTTCAAGAGCCTCTTCACCGCATCCACATATGGCTCGGATAGACGGTTTACTAATTAGAAAGTCTTCTTCAGCTTGAACTGTGACTAGTTTATCATTTGTCGCAAATTTGACTTTCTCGGTGGAGCGTTGAAGGTATTGCCTTAGCGCTATGAATCCAAGGTCTACCAAGGAGACAATCGTATGCCTGGTGTGATATCCATCACGTGGAAGTCTATGTTGAAGATAGTAGGGCCGATTTGGATTGGTAGACCGATCTCTCCTACTACTTCTCGTCTTGATCCATCAAAGGCTCGAACAATTGTATTACTTGGACGCATGTGTGTTCCTTGCACCGTTATCTTGTCGAGTGTACTTTTAGGCATAACATTTAAGGATGATCCATTATCCACAAGAACTTTGGAAATGAGATATTCCTTGCATTTGACAGAGATATGCAAAGGTTTATTATGATTTGACCCTTCCAAAGGGAATTCTTCGTTAGTGAAAGTAAGGTGATTATTGGTCGTGATATTGCCAATAATTCCTTCAAACTTGTCTTGGGATATTGCATGTGGAACGAATGATTCATTCAAAACCTTTAACAGCGCGTTTCGATGCGGTTCGAACTCATTATGAGTGATAACAAAGTTATCTTTGTCTGGAGTACGATTGAGTTGATTGATGATGGAGTACTCACTTTGTCTTATGTATTGGAGTAACTCATCCTGTCTCCTCCTTGGATTCTTTTTCCTCTTCGGCCTTATTTTTCACCTTTTCTTTAGAAGTATTTTCTTGTAATTCTTTGGGGGAATATATTCTTCCACTTCGAGTCATGCCCCCAATACCGGCTATGTTGGAGATGTCTTGATTGACTGGCAATTCTTCTGAATATCTCCAAGGTACAGCTTTATTTGATAAGTAAGGGAAAGGACGAGGCACGAATAAACGTATAGGTGTTATTTCCTTCTCCCTTGGAATGATTAACGGTGCTTGTTTGTTATCGTCTTCGGGTTTATCGACTCGTCGTAGAGATTTTGATGACGAAAGGCTTCTTTTCCATTTTTCTCGATTTGTGGAAAGCACATCAATTAATCCTTTCTTTTTATTATCTTTATTATTAAAATGAGGAGGGATATATGAATGTATGCAACTTATGAATGCAATAGACAATTTAAGGAGAGAAAAATAAATCCTTTTATTAGAAAGTGTAAATCCTTCTATACAATGCTTTGGAGCAAGTGCCGACAAAAACGGAAAAGCTTGAAGAGTCCTATAGGTAAATTAGGTTTTCTTCGTAATTCGTCTTCGCCTATTCTCACATGGTTTCCGAGTATCTTGATTTGCTCATGTACCGCTTGACTCATATCTTCACTATATCGACGAGCCTCTCTCATCTTTTCTTCTAGATGAACGATCAAAGCGTGTTGTTGGTCGACCTCTCTCTTATTTGGTCTCTTTCACGAAGTAAATGACCGTACTCGAGCTAAACCATCCTTTTCTTTATCATGCAGCTCATTCAGGCTTTTCTTGTATTTTTCAGCTGTTTCTCGCCACTTTTGTGCTTCGAACCGAGTTCCCGCTAGGTCATCCCGCATCAACTTGATCATTTTTGCCTCGCTTCCGCAAGTGCCTTCTCAAAACGTGCTATTTCGTCATTCATGTCCTGGAAAAGACTATCTTGTTCAAGTCTCTGAACTTTCAGGTGTTTGTTTAGCCTCTTCTTGGTAGTCAAGCATAATCATTCTTGAGAAGCTCTATCTCATGGTCCTTCTTTTTGCATTGCCTTTTTAGACCATCTATTATAATGGTTGATTCTTGCTCTTTTTCTTCAAAAGTCCTCAGCTGAGTTTCCATGACTTCAACCCTTTTGTTTAAGGCATTGACCTGTAATTGTAGCTCTTCGCTGGCTAACGCTTTAGTGAATGCAGAAGATGGTAGGGGTATCCCTCTATTTTTCCTCCATTCTTCATATTCAAGGGATGTAGATACTTGAGCCTTTCCGAGTTCTTTATCCCCCAGGTAGACTGGTCTTTCCCATGCTTTCCGGACAGCAGATACTTCTTCAAAGTTATGGGAATAGTGGCATAGACTCAGCTCTCTGAGCTCTTCTTGGGTTGGCGCAGTTTGAGTTCTCATAAGTTGTCTCATAGCTATTTTAGGAGAATATGTTATACAACCTCTAAGACCTAGAAGTGGTATACTTAGGTAGTCCCCGCATCGTATGAGAATATAACCGGGTCGGAACCAAGGACAAACCCATGATACATGCTCTATGTTCCAATTTTCTAACTCAGTTTTCCACTCTAAGGCTTGACGATGTTGAAGAGGGATTTTTGAGAAACTTCTTAAAGGGTCAGGAAATACACCCATGTGGCTTGAGGCGTAAAAGTGAGTAACACCCCATACATATAGCAGTGAAGTACAACATCTGAGTGTTTTTCCCTGTTTCTGTCGGCAAAATTCTACAGAGAGTAGGGTATCAGCAAGGATTGCAGGTATAGGACTCTGTGAATATACCTCCCAGGCAAAGAATGCATCCATTGCAGCATGATCCACGATATTCACATGGAATGGGAATAATATGATTCCGAACATTGCTAATGCTAGAGTTTTGTTGAAGGTAGACCAGTCCTTCTTTTCAGCCTAGAGAGACTAAGTGGTCTTCTATTATAGCCATTTTCCAACCTCTCGATATTCCCTTTTCCCTCTAGGGTAGATTGATGAGGAGGCGATCGTATGATAGTAGCAACCTTACTCACGGCCGTATATTCTCTTGAGCAGACGTAAACCCCAACTGATTGAGGCCATCTAACCATGAGTTCGTATTCTTCTAAGGTTGGTACCAAGTCAAATTGCGAGAATTCGAAGCAGTGTAAATCGGGACTCCAGAAGTGGATTAATGCTCTAACAAATATTGGGTCAATGCTGATTTTCAGGAGGTCAAGAATTCTTCCATAAGACTTCTCAAAGTTAGCATAAACCTCCGGCGGCATATATGTACACAAATGCCTTAACTTCTCTACACGGCATAGAAGGACCTCCACTTTCTTTAACTGTCTATTATTGGATCCCTCCATTGTCTAGCAGAAATGAAAATGCATGATATGAGGATGGGTTTTTGTAAATGCGTGTATGCAAGTGTTTGTTTTTCTAAGTATTATCATGTTTTGTTCCTAATATGATGTATGATAATACTGGGTTTTTCTGGAAAAGAAAGCTTACCTATATGAATGTTTATGGATTTTGATGAAGAAAGTCCCATTTTCTTTCCTTTTTATTTTTTTTTATGAAGAAAAGGTGATATGAATTATGAGGCTTTTGTTAATAATAATTTTTTTATTTTATAACAAAGGTATTTTTATGATTTTAACTTGTTTTTTCATTTTTTGTGATTTTTAGGGTTGTTGTATGATTATCCTATGCTAATGCATCAATACAAATGCAGCAAACGTATGCACACACAATTCATACATCCACGAGCAGAGCCACGCTATTACGAGGTAGGGTTTTCCTGCAGAAACGTGCTTGGTTTGGGTGGTTCTAAACTGTTCTCACCAGGCCAAAGGTCCCCAAGGTGCCCCCATTATAGGGACCTCTCAATCTCTCAATCCTCGGGTCATGCACGGAACTCCGTGGCGACACCCTTAGACCAAAAGAAGAGAGTTATCACCTTGAGTTGGTGGTTTTCTGACAACGGCAGTAGCCCCGTGTGCCAACTAACCGATCGTATCTGCCACCCACTCCCTATAGATATTCACTCTTGCCCCCGGGTATAGAGGGACTGTTGTGTGCAAGGGTTTTTGTGTGCAATTTATATTTCAAACAATTGCAGAAATAATCATACAGCAGTTATTTAAAGCCATACAATAAAAACATACAGAAGGGTAAAGGCGTAATTTCAAATTTTTACTTAGTTTGAATTTATCTGTCACTAAATGGGATCAACTCTCTAGCTTCCCCAGCGGAGTCGCCATCTGTCGCCGCCGTCCCTTTCCGACGTCCCGGGGGGACGTCTTAGAAACGTTTGTGCGAGCGGTCGCGAAAAGATGGTTTAGACTCGCGTTCTTATTTTAAAAGGTTTTCGAAAAAGGGGTTCTTATGGAGTCGCCACCAATGTTTTGACCTTAAACATTGGAAAAGGAAAAAAATGTTAATTTTAAGAAAAACCGCACTTGGCCATTATAACCAGGTAAGGGAGTTAGTTACGTGTGGGGAAGGTGTTAGCACCCCACAACGCCCCTTTCGGGTTCCCTATGACAGATTAATTCATTTAAAGAAAAGACTTTGAGAAATTACGCGATTACCCTATTTTATTACATAATATTAAATGACTAGCTACATGCTTCTATTCTACATTGCATGCATAAAATGATGAATAAAGCTAAATAAAGCAATAAAAGAGATATTAGAATAGCTATCTACATGATCTTATTCTACATGACATAATAAAGCTAAATAAAACAATAAATAAAACAATAAAAGAGAAGGGAATTGAAAAGAACCTCCGTAGCAAGCTTTATATTGAGAATCTCGAACTGTGAGGATGCGTTTTGGCAACCCCTCTCTCTACACAGACTCTCCTCACCAATACAGGATCGACTCTACTAAAAATTTAAAGAAGAATCGAATGCCGGAATATAATTCCTTAACCGATTGTTACCTATTTAAGGCAATCGGAAAGATCATTCAAGAGAGGGAGAGAAATAGACAAGTGCTCTGAGTTTTAGAAAGTGTTTCAGAGCTCTCTGGGGTGTCTGTGGTGTGAAAAAGTGACAAATGAGCCTCCTATTTATAGTTTTCGAAGCTGGCGCACTTCGGGACCACCGTCTGGACTGGGACGGCCGTCCGGACTGGGACGGCCGTCCCAAATGGCAAAATTACACGGCTGGGACCCCTGGGGACCCGGGACGGCCGTCCCACTTTTCGGGGCTTGGGACGGCCGTCCCAACCTCGGACGCGCGTCCCAACTGGCTGGAGCAAGTTGGGACGGCCGTCCCACCTTTGGGACGGCCGTCTCGACTGTTCTGGCCAGTTTCGCGCGTTTCGGGACTCCGGGAAGCTTTCCTTGCCTGTTTTGGACGTCAGTTGATGCCGATATGCGTCTGTTGAAGCTTTATCTTCATGTAGGAAGTCTCCTTGGCTCTTATTTGTAATGCTAGACGAGCTTTATCTTGTTACGGGTGATCTCTTTTATCTTTATTTGAGAGACCGGGCAAAATTAGGGGTCTACATTGAGGACCAACGGCCGAGGTTTATTTCCCTCTTGCGGTGATTCAACCGTTGGGGTGAGCTTTATTAGGAGTGGCTTTCTCTCCATTCTTCTGAGTTGGAAGACGTGTTAGTTAATCCTTCCTTTTTATTATCTTATTTATTAAGCGTGAAGGAGGGAAATTAAAATATGCAAATGAATGCTTATGCATGTAAGTAGACAAGTGTGAAATAAGGAAAAAGATTTCATTAATTCTTTTGAGAGGTGTACATTCTCCTATTCCATACTACGAAGCGTCTTTTGGCAAAAACGGAAAAGCCTAAAGAAACCCACAGGCGGGTCTTGTTTTCTTTGCAATTCTCTCTCGGCTTCTCGGACATGGTGAGCGAGCTCTTCGCTTTGTTTGTGGATCGCTTGGCTCATTTCTTCGCTGTATTGCTGAGCCTCCTTGATCTTTGCCTCTTGATGTATGACCAAGGCTTGTAGTTCATCAAGCTTTGCAACAGCTTGGTCCTTCTCTTGGAGGACTTGGTCATATTGAGCTAGCCCGCTTCTTTCCTTAATGCGTAGCTCATAGAGGCTTCTGCTCAGCTTTCTGTTGTTCTCCCGCTCTTGGCGGAGATCTATATGAGCCTGGAGGAGTCCTTCTGACAACTCCTTGATCTGTTGAGCCTGCTGAGCTGATTCCGCCTCAAGGTGTGCTGATCTGGCGGTTATCTCTTGCAGTTGGCTATCCGAGCTGGTTCTGGCAGTTTTGGACGCTCGGATAGCTTGTTCATTGGCGTCAGCACATTGGTCCTTGAGGCGTTCTATTTCATGATCTTTTTTCTTGCCTTGCCTTTGTAGACCGTCAATCGTGAGGATAGAGGCTTGTTCTTTTTCCTCAAGGGCCCGTATTTGGGCTCCCATTATTTCTACCCTCTGGGTCAAGGCATTGACTTGTGCCTGCAGCTCTTCGTGGTTGGCAATTGGTGCGGATGTGGTGGATGGTCTAGCCATCTCTCTTCTTCTTCTCCATGCCTCATAGTCACTGGTGACAGCCACCCGAGCTTTTCCAAGCTCTCTGTCTCCCATGTAGATGGGCTTCTCCCATGCTTTCCTCATAGTCAGTGAGTCGGCGATTGTGCATGGGTCTCCAAAGAAGCACAGTCCTCCAAGTTCCCCTCGGGAGATAGTAGTTTGAGTCCTCATGAGTTGCCTCATAGCTACTCTAGGTGAGTAGGCTATGCAACCCCTGAGTCCTATCAAGGGTACATTCGGGTAGCTCTCGCATCTGACGAGAACTGGGCCGGGTCGGAACCAAGGGCAGACCCAAGATATGCTGTTGGCATTCTTTTTTTCTAACTCGTCCCTCCATTCTATGGTCAGACGTCGTTGGAGGGGGATCTTGGGGAAGCTTCTCAAAGGATCGGGGAATATCCCCATGTGACTGGAGGCATAAAGGTGTGTGATGCTCCACACATAAAGTAACGAAGAGCAGCAGCGGAGTGTTCTTCCTTGCTTCTGACGGTAGAAATCTACCGAGAGCAAGGTGTCGGCAAGAATAGTAGGCAGGGGACTCTTCGAGTTCACGTCCCAAGCAAAGAAAGCTTCCATGACGGCTTGATCGACCGTGTCGAGGTGGAAGGGGAACAGGATCGTTCCAAAGATTAATAATGTCAGGGTTTTATTGAAGGCAACCCACTCTGCCCTTTCAGCCAGGTAGGACAGGTGGTCTTCTAACATCGCTACTTTCCATCCCTGGGTGTTCCCTCTTCCTATCAGGGCACTCTGTCTGTACGGTAGATGGATAAGGGCAGCGACTGGTGCTACAGGAGTATACGCCTCGTGGTGGATATGGACCCCGGCTGACTTGGGCCATTTCATCATTGTTTCATACTCCTCTAGAGTGGGCACCATGTCGAATTGCGGAAATTCAAAGCACCGCAGACTTGTGTTCCAGAAGTGAATCAGTACCCTGAGGAAGACCTGATCGACACTGATCTTCAGGAGGTCCAGAATTCGTCCGTAGGACTTTTCAAAGTCAGCGTGGACCTCCGGTGGCATCGTTGCACTAAGCCGTTCTAGCTTTTCAGTATGGCTTCGGAGAATGTCCACCTTCCCCACTTGCCTACTTGTTCCCTCCATTTTCTAAAATCAAAATGTATGATTTGATGAAGATGATGCTTTTATTGTATGTAAGTGTTTATTTTGCTATTTATCATGTTTTTCTACATGATGTATGGTATTTGCGTATTATTTTTTTTGAAAGAATAAACTATCTATATGAATGTGTTATGAGTATGATATTTTTGGACCAGGTCTTATTTATGAATTTTGAAAAAAAAATGGATTTTTTTTATTTTTATTTGTTTATTTTATAGCCTTTTATCTCTTCTGTCGGAACTGCGTGGCTACTTAGCTTACAAAGAACCTGAAACCAGGCTAGCTAAAAGGCAGACTGTCCGAGATAAAATATGGCTTTATGTGAAAGAATATTTAACGTCCCTTATCTCTTCTGTCGGAACTGCGTGGCTACTTAGCTTGCAAAGAACCTGAAACCAGGCTAGCTAAAAGGCAGACTTTCCGAGATAAGGGTGTTTATTTGTAAAATATTTATTTTTGTGATTTTGTTCTGTTGTTTGTTTATGCTATGCAACATACAAATGCAACAAACATATGCACACACAATTCGAACATCCCCGAACAGGCGA
Organism: Sphenostylis stenocarpa; assembly: GCA_963425845.1. Classification (NCBI taxonomy): domain Eukaryota; kingdom Viridiplantae; phylum Streptophyta; class Magnoliopsida; order Fabales; family Fabaceae; genus Sphenostylis; species Sphenostylis stenocarpa. The sequence goes on from OY731398.1 coordinate 21,422,965, forward strand.
GCTTTCGTTTTTATCAAGGTAGGGTTTTCCTGCAGAAAAGTGCATTGGTTAGGGTAGGTTCTAGCTGTTCTCACCAGGCTAAGGCCCCCAAGGTGCCCCCATTATAGGGTCCCCACTCTCCAGTCGTCCAACCATGCTCAGCACTAAGGCCAGAGTCGGTCTTGTTGCCAAAAGAGGAAGGTTATCACCTTGAGTGGTGGTTTCCGATCACACTGGTGGGCACAAGGCCCTAACTGCAGCGAACCGTACCTGCCACCCACTCCCTATGGTTATCTCACTTGCCCCCGGGTATAGAGGGAACTGTAGTGTGCAAAGGTTTTGTGTGCAATTTATATTTCAATCAATTGCATAAGTATAAACAAGCAACAGTTTATTGAAAGCCAAACAATAAAGCATGTTATAATACAAGGCAGGGTAAAAGCGTTGTTTTTTTGGTTTAATTATCCTTAAGCCAGCCCATCACTAAATGGGATCAACTCTCTAGGCTTCCCCAGTGGAGTCGCCATCTGTCGCCGCCTCCCAAAAAGGGGCGGTCGGAGCGACGCGATGGTTTTTCGACCCTCTTTGATTTTTGCATTTTTTATTGGTGGTTACAACGTCCTTAGGTTGTCCGATAACCGGGCTAACCTGGAGACGAGGTTTTCAAAAGTATCCCTGAATTGTCCGATAACCGGGCTAACCCAGGGATTTATTTAATTTGGGTTCTATGGAGTCGCCACCGATATTTTTACCATAAACATCGGAAAAGGGGTTTAAAAAGGCGTTGGTTTTCAAAAACCAACTTTGGTCATTAGAACCAGAGTTGGGTAAGGGAGTTAGTTACGTGTAAAGGAAGTGTTAGTTCCTTTACGACGCCCCTTTCGGGTTCCCTATGATAGGCTGGCTAGCTTGAATGAATAATTAAACTGGAAAATAGCGTTTTTACCCTTTTATTATGCGGTATTTAAATATATGACTACATGGCCCTAGCTCCTATTGCTTAATTTAAATAGCAGTAATAAAAAGAGAGAATGAGGATATGCACCTCCAAAGCAAGCTTTTTATATGTGAAAGAGAGGGTGCGTTTTGGCAACCCTTCACTCTACAACTCTCAGAAACTCCGGAAATGCCTCGGAGGGATTCTTAAGAAGATTTAGAACGCTCTTTTTATGCCTAAAGACACTCAGAAACTCCGGAAATGCCTCGGAGGGATTCTTAGAGAGAGAAAGTCTAGAGAGAAGGGAGAGCTCTTGCTGTTGGGTGTGTGAAAAGGGAGAAATGACGCCCCTATTTATAGTTTTTCGCGCCTGACAGGTCGAGACCGCCGTCTCCTCTGACAGGGTCGAGACCATCGTCTGGAAATTCCAGACCGCCGTCTCGTCCATGGCAGTGGGTCGAGACCGCCGTCTGGAAAATCCAGACCGCCGTCTCGACTTGGCAAGAATCGAGACCGCCGTCTGGATTTTCCAGACCGCCGTCTCGACTTTTGCAGGTAACGAGACCGTCGTCTGAAATTTCGAGACGGCGGTCTCGTCCTAGTCATTGAGATGAGACGGCGGTCTCGTCCCTTCAGGGCGAGAAACTTTATTTTTGGGCCAAAAAACCTTCCTATCCTGGTACGGGAGCCTAATAGTCTCTCCTAATGGCTTGTTAGGCTTCGGCCGTCTTCAAATAGGAAGCTTTCTGGCTTTATTCTGAGGCCGGGCAAGATTTGGGGTCTACATTTATAAACTCTATATGTCTTCATCAAATCCAACAAGTGCTTCAACACAATCCACCAAGAAACTCACTCAGTGATTCTTATCGCTTCTAGCCCACACTAGGTTTTCAAAAGCCCCTTTTTCTCCCCTACAGAAAGTTCTCGCAATCACAACTCTAACTTTTGTATGGAAAAGATTTGTTAATTTGCAGAGAGCCTTAGAGAACCTTAAGTAGAGAGAATAGGGTCTGGGAAATGATGATTTTCGAAAACATAAGAATTGGGAATAGGGTTTTCGTAAATTGGTCCAGATTTGAATTTCAAAACTCATAATAGACATAAATAATCGATTATCTTGAGTGATAATCGATTATTCCAGAGTCATTTTCGCAAATGAGCAAAACAGGACCAGCATAATCGATTATCTGGGTGAATAATCGATTATTTACCTGGGATAATCGATTATCCTGACTTATAATCGATTATCACAGTAAGATTTTCTTAAAAACAATTTTCAGTCTGTGATAATCGATTATCCTGAGTGATAATCGATTATCACAGTGTATTTTTGATAAAAATGAGCTTTAGGAGGATGGACTATGTGCTGGTTATCTTGGACTCTAATTTTACAGGCTCAGAAACATAAAACAGAGTTATTACAAGTGAATACACATGATTACAAGTCTTCAAATCTCTAAGTCCTTTGTCTTTGAATCATCATCAAAATCTTCAAGCTTCATATCCTTGTATGTTTAACAAAAAGAGGCAGTCAGAGCAACGCGATGGTTTTGGATGACTTGCGTTTTTTGTAAAGATGGTCAACATTCTTAAGATGTCCGATAACCAAACTGATCTTAAGAATGAGGTTTTTGAAAAGAGGTTCTATGGAGTCACCACCAGTGTTTTAACCTTAACACTGAAAAAGGTAAAAAGGTAGTGGTTTTAGAAAAAAACCAACTCGGGTCGTTACAACCAGAGTCGGGTAAAGGTGTTAGTTACGTGTGGGGAAGGTGTTAGCACCTCACAACGCCCCTTTCAGGTTCCCTATGATGGACTAGCTTATAAAATAAAGACTAAAGAAATTATGCTTTTGCCCTTATTAATTCATCTACTTGCAAAAATTAAATGTCTACATGGCTCTAATATTTAACATGTATACAAGAAAAGCTTATAAAGAAAGCAATAAAAGAGAGTATGTGGAAGAAAGCTCCGCAGCTAGCTTTATATTTAAGTGTTCGAAGATTGAGGATGCTTTTTGGCTATCCCTTCACTCTACAATGTTGCTTACTCCTCTATCGACAGAAGAATTATAACTACAGAGTGTCTAAAAAGAGCACTCAAACTCTGAAAATGCTTCAGAGAGGTTAAAGAAGAGTATAGGAGGGTATCCTCCAGTGAAAAGTCCTTCAAAACGAAGGGGAGGAGACCCCTATTTATAGGAATTCGTGCCTGTCAGACCGGGATGTGTTAGAAAATGAGGCTGAGATGAAGAGGGGGGTGAATTGATCTTTGAAAGATTTTCACAATTTACAGATTATCTATTTCAAAGATTAAGAGTTTTGACCAATTATTGAACCAAGAAAATCAAGCTATTCAAAGTAAGACAACAACAGAATTAAAGAGAGTAAGGTTTAGAGAAATACAACCAAGATTTATATATCGGTTCACCCAATCCCAGGGCTACGTCCAGTTCTCAGCCAAATTCCAGCTGAGTTCCACTAGATTGAATGTTTTACAGATTACAGATTTCAATCACACACCCAATCTACCACAAGACCCAAATTCTAGATCTTGCACCTAAACCTTCTCCAAGAACCAAATTCCAGTTCTTGAACCAACCTGCAGCCAAATTCCAACTATAGAACCAGTGCCCAATAATTCCAGACACTTACCACCCAAGAACCAAGTTCCAGTTCTTGTACCAACCTACAGCCAAATTCCAGCTATAGAACCAGTGCCCAACAATTCCAAACACCCACAATATAGTAAAGAAATGAAGAGAATAAACTAGGACAATCAAACTCGAATTATGCAGCTTCTACAGAATGAGTTTCTTCACCAAAAGAATGCAAAAATTGTCTCAAGAAAGAACTTTCAAAAACACCACAAAACTTATGCGATTCTTTCTTGAAAATAGCTCTTATAATTGCTTGATTGATTGTTCAAAAGTGTATTTTAAAATGTTGAATCAAGTCTATTTATATAGAAAAGTTTTTCAACTTCTAGTTTAATTAATCTGTTAAACCGTTCTTTTAATCTGTTAAAAGTCTTTGATTAATCGATTAAAACTTCTTTTAATCTGTTAAAATGTTCTTGATTATTTTCTAGATTTATTTTAACTAATGCGACATCATTTTAATCGATTAAAACAATTAACAAAAAGTCCTTTGAGTTGTTTTTATCGATTCATTCGCAATTTAATCAATTAATATTCTGCCAAAAACTTTCACAAAACTTTCTAAGTGATTTTAACTGATAACAGCTAGTTTTAATCGATTAAAACAGTTGGCAAAAAGTTCATTAAGTTGTTTCAATTGATTATTTCGTAGTTTAATCGATTAAAATATTTCTGATCAATCATTTTTTAGATTACATCGATTATAACTTGTTCTGACCGGTCATATATGAGATTACATCGATCAAAAAGCTTTTCAAGTGGTTTTAATCGATTATTTCGAAGTTTAATCAATTAAAAAACTTCCATAACACTTTTCAAAACATCTTAAGTGATTTTAATCAATTATTTCGAATCTATATCGGTTAAAACACTGGCAAAAGGTTTTCAAAAACTCTTTTAATGAAAATAATCGATTAATTCGAAAGTATATCGATTAAAACAGTTTCGATGAATGTTTTAAATGGTTTTAATCAATCATTTTGAAAACCTATCGGTTAAAAATCTGTTATGTAAGTTTTTAGAATATTTTAATTAATAAAGCTCATATAATATCAATTAAAACAAGTTCCTAAAAACAATTTAACCGATTACTTTGGTAAAAAAACATCTTTAGAGGCATTTTCAAATTCTTTCAAATGATGAAACCTCATACAGTAGAGAGATATGAATGATTATACCTATGTATAGATGCAGACTCACTAATCACTCTTCCCTTTAACCCAAGTAGCCTTTAACTTCATCATATTAGCCTTTGACTTCATCAAATCAACAAGATCTTCGTTTTATCAAATGATTCAATAAGATATTCATCACTTTCAGTCTCTCCCTATTTGATGAAGACAAACACCTCTTTGAAAGATTTTGATCTGCAGAAGAAGTCACTTGGATATATAGATTAGTGAGTATTCAATACAATTATTTCTCCCCCTAGATTAGTCAGTATTTGAAAAATTAATCATTTCTCCCCCTGTAGACCCCAAATCTTGTCCGGCCTTAAAATAAGAACAGAAGACCTCCTATTCGAAGATGGACAAAGCCTAAAAAGCCACTAGGAGAGACTATTAGGCCCCATATTAGAGTAGGAAGGCTTTCTTGTACAAAAAATAAGGATTTCCACCTTCAGGGGTCGAGACCGCCGTCTCGCCTTTCGGGACCACCATCTCGACTAAGGGCAAGTCGAGACCGTCGTCTCGATTGGCGAGACGGCCCTCTCGCCACTTCCCATTGGCGAGACCCCCCTCCTGTTTGGCGAGACGGCCCTCTCGCCATTTGGTAAGTCGATATCGCCGTCTCGCCAAATGAGACGATGGTCTCGCCACTTATCAAAGTCGAGATCGCCATCCCGAATGGCGAGACCTCCATCTCGACCTTGCCAGGCGAGACGACGGTCTCGACCTGACAGGCACAAATCCCTATAAATAGGGGGCACTCTCCCCTTCATTTCACATAGTTCTTCCACCTTTCCTTCTGCAATTTCTCAAAATTCTTCTCTTAGAGCCCCTCCAAAGCATTTCCAGATTTTCTGAGTCTTTAAGAGAGTTTTTATAGCCTTTTCAAGAGAGAATTCGACGTTCTAAGAGCGAAGGGCTGCCAAAACGCGCCCTATTTTTTTACGAGAATCAATCAAAGCTTGCTCCGGAGGTTTATTCACTCTCTCCTTCTCTTTTATTGTCTTTTTTACTTATATTAAATTGTGCAATAGATACTAGGGCCATGTAGTCATTATTTTAATTCTGCAAATAAAAAGGGTAAAAGCGTCATTTCAAAAGTTTGTTTATAACATAACTGGCCCATCATAGGGAACCTGAAAGGGGTGTCGTAAGGGAGCTGATACCTCCCTTACACGTAACAAACTCCCTTACCCAACTCTGGTTTTAACGACCAAAGTTGGTTTTTCTTAAAAAAACCAACGCCTTTTTCCTCCCTTTTTCGATGTTTCTGGTCAAATTTGTTCTTAGGTCAGCCGATTATCGGATGATCTAAGAACACCCTTTCGAAAACCTCACCCTTAGGTTCAGCCCGGTTATCGGACAACCTAAACGCGTTGTAACCTCACCCATAATTAAATGAGAAAAACGGAATGTCGGATCCATCGCGTCGCTCCGACCGCCTCTTTTGACGGCGGTGACAGATGGCGACTCCACTGAGGAAGCCTAGAGAGTTTATCCCATTTAGTGATGGGCCAGTTTAATAAATAAACTTAGAAATTTTGATTTTACCCTACCTTGTATTATAACATGTTTTAATTTCTTGACTTTAATAACTGTTGTTTGTTTATTTTACGCAATTGTTTGAAATACAAATTGTACACAAACCTTTGCACACAATAGTTCCCTCTATACCCGGGGGCAAGTGAGAAATCCATAGGAAGTGGGGTGGCAGGTATGGTTTTCCGTAGTGAGGGCCATGTGCCCACCGGTATGATCGGAAACCACCACTCAAGGTGATAACCTTCCTCTTTTGGCACAAAGACTGACTATGGCCTTAATGCTAAGCATGGTCAGAAGGCTGGAGAGTGGGGACCCTATAATGGGGGCACCTTGGGGCCTAAGCCTTGGTGAGAATAGTTAGAACCTACCCTTGACAATGCACTTTTCTACAGAAAAACCCTACCTCGTGATTAAAATGACTCCTCACGTGTTCGCGGATGATTGAATTGTGTGTGCACTTGTTTGTTGCATTTAATTGCATAGCATAACCAAACAACAGAAAAATCACAAAAGAAAAATCTTTTATAATAAACATCCTTATCTCAGACAATCTGCCTTTTAGCTAGCCTGGTTTCAGGTTCTTTGTAAGCTAAGTAGTCACGCAGTCCGACAGAAGAGATAAGGGACGCTAATATTATTCTTTCGCAATAAACCATTTTATCTCGGACAGTTTGCCTTTTAGCTAGCCCGGTTTCAGGTTCTTTGTAAGCTAAGTAGCCACGCAGTCCGACAGATTAGATAAAAGGTTCTAAAACCAAAATAAAATAAAAATAAATACCCAAATCAAATAAATGGGACCTTGTTCATAAACATTAAATTCATAAATCATCCATATAGGTAGTTTATTTTTGAAAATAAATACGCGAATACTATCATACATCATGTAGAAATAAAACATGATAAACATTTAGGTAAAAACAAATACTCGCATGCATACCCACAAATAAGCATCATGTTCATAAACATGCATTTTGACTTTTAGAAAATGGAGGGGATTAGTAGACAATTGAAGAAAGTGGACATTCCCTGGTACCATACTGAGAAGCTGGAACGGCTTTGCACGATAATGCCACCAGAGGTCCGCTCTGACTTCGAGAAATCCTATGGACGGATTCTCAACCTGTTGAAGAACTGTGTCGATCCCATTTTTATCAGGGTTCTAGTTCATTTTTGGAACTCTAGTCTGCACTGCTTCGAGTTCCCGCAGTTCGATATGGTGCCTACCTTGGAGGAGTATGAGATTATGCTAAAATGGCCCAAATAAGCAGGGGTCCATATTCACCACGGGGCATATAATTCTGCAGCACAAGTCGCTGCCATCATCCAATTGCCATTCCGGCAGACTACCCTGATAGAGAAAGGGAATATCCAGGGTTGGAAAGTCTCAATGTTAGAAGACCATCTGTCCTCTTTGGCTAAAAGGGCATAATGGGTTGCTTTTAACAAAACCCTGGCTCTAATCATATTTGGAACAATCTTGTTTCCTTTCCATATCGACACAGTAGACCAAGCCGTCATGGACACCTTCTTCGCCTGGGACATGAACTCGAAGAGTCCCCTGCCTGCACTTCTTGCCGACACCTTGCTCTCGGTGGAATTTTGCCGCCAGAAGCAAGGAGAAACACTTAGATGTTGCTCTTCACTACTATTTGTATGGGGTATCACGCATTTCTACGCCTCTAGTCACATGGGGATATTCCCCGACCCCTTGAGAAACTTCTCTAAAATCCCTGTCCACAGACGCCTGACCTTAGAGTGGAAGGTCGAGTTGGAACAATGGGACGCCAACCAATTATCCTGGGTTTGCCCTTGGTTCCAACTCAGCCTAGTCCTCATCAGATGTGGGGATTATCCGAGCATACCGTTGATAGGACTCAGAGGTTCATAGCCTATTAACCGAGAGTATCTATGAGACAACTCATGAGGACCCAAACTACAATATCCCGAGAGGAGCTCGGAGGACTGTGTTTCATCAGAAACTCATGCACGGTTGCTAACTCACTGGTTGTGCGTAGAGTATGGGAGAAACCAGTCTTTATGGGAGATAGAGAGTTAGGAAAAGCTCGACTGGCTATCTCTAGTGATTATGAGGAGTGGAGACGAAAGAGAGGGATGTCGCGACCATCCACCTCACTTGCTACACGTTCAAACAGTGAAGAGCTGCAAACCCAAGTCGATGCCTTGACCCGGAGGATAGAAATCTTGGGAGCCCAGATGAGGGCCCTTTAAGAAAGAGAACAAGAATTTATCCTCACCATAGACGGTCTACAGAGGCAATGCAAGAAAAGGATCATGAAATAGAGCGCCTCAAGGACCATTGTGCTGATTCTAACGAGCAAGCTATCCGAGCATCCAAAGCTGCTAGAACCAGCTCGGATAGCCAACTTCAAGAAATAACCGCCAAATCAGCACGCCTTGAGGCCGAATGTTCAAAACAGGCTTAGACGATCAAGGATTTGCTACAAGACCTCACGAGGACTCTGTCTGAAATACGCCAAGAGCGAGAGGCCAACCAGAGGCTTAGCAAAAATCTTACTGAGCTACGCTGCAAAGAAAGAGACGGACTAGCTCAGTATGGTCAAGTACTGCGAGAAAAGGACCGAGCCCTTGCAAAGCTCGACGAACTGCAGGCCTTGGTCGTCCATCAAGAGGCAAAAATCAAATAGGCTCAAAAGTACAGTGAAGATATGAGTCAGGTGGTCTAGAAGCAAACCGAAGCACTCACTCGTCACGTTCGGGAAGCCGAAAGAGAATTTCACAGAGATCAAGACCCGCCTGTGGATTTCTTTAGGCTTTTCCGTTTCTGTCAGAAGTTGCTTCGTAGTATGGAATAGTGGAATGTACACCTTCTAACGAGTAAATGAAATTTCTTTATTCAACGATTGTCTACTTGCATGCATATCATTCATTTGTATATTTAATTTCCCCTCCTTCATTTTTAATAAACAAGATAATATAAAAAGGAAGGATTAACTGACACGTCTTCCAAATCAGAAGAATGGAGAGAAAGCTGCTCTTAATCAAGCTCTCCCCAATGGTCGATCCATCACAAGAGGATAATAAGCCTCGGTCGTTGCTCCTCAAAATCAATAAGGAAGAGGGGGAAAGGACACCTGTGCGAATATTTATGCCACGTCCTTTCCCCTACGAATCGAATAAAGATGTATCGTGGAGATATGGGGAATCTTCACCAATAAAGGAGGATATCTCCAATATAGCCGGCATTAGGGGCATGACCAGAAGTGGAAGAATCTACTCCCCCAAGGAGTTACAAGAGGATGCCCCCAAGAATAAAGGAAAAAATAAACAGACCAAAGAAAAAGAAAATAAGGAATCCAAGGAGGAGACCGACGAATTACTCCAATTCATAAGGCAAAGCGAGTATTCTATTATTAACCAGCTCAATCATATACCTGCAAAGATAACTCTGTTATCTCTAATGATGAGCTCGGAACCGCATAGAAATGCCCTGATGAAGGTCTTGAGCGAAGCGCATGTACCTCATAATATATCCAAAGAAAAAGTTGAGAGGATCGTTAGTCACATTACGGCAAGCGATCACCTCAACTTCACAAAGGAAGAACTCCCCCTCGAGGGGTCAAGCCACAACAAGCCCTTGCACATATCTATCAAATGCAAGGAGTACCTCATTGCTAAAGATCTTGTGGATAATGGGTCATCCTTGAACGTGATGCCCAAGTGCACACTAGACAAGTTGACTATCTAAGGAACCTGTCTGCGCCTAAGCAGCACTATCGTTCGAGCCTTCGACGGATCCAAGCGAGAAGTAGTGGGGGAAATCAATCTGCCGATCCAAGTTGGACCCACTATCTTCAATGTCGATTTCCATGTAATGGACATTACTCTGGCGTATAGTTGTCTCCTCGGCAGGCCTTGGATTCATGATGCTAAGGCAGTACCTTCAACGCTCCACCAGAAAGTCAAGTTTATAGTGGATGACAAACTGGTCACGGTCCAAGCAAAAGACGATATCCTTATTAGTGGACCGTCTACCCAACCTTATGTGGATGCAGCTGAAGAGGCCCTTGAAACATCTTTTCAAGCGCTCGAAATTGTCAGTGTAGAGAGACTTCCCAATAATACAAAGGTAGCCTGCATGATAATGAGGCAGGGTTACCATCCTGACCAAGGACTCGGGGCAGATTCCCAAGGAATAAGGGAACCCCCAGAATTCAAAGATAACCCCTTTAAGTATGGCTTAGGATTTAACCCTACAAAGGGTCGAGCAGAGAAAAGAAAAGAGAAGTCTCCCCTCCGCACACTCAACCAGATTTTCAGAAGCGGAGGGATGCAAGCGTCAAGAGCTACCCTAGTCATTAGGAGATCTTTTTCTTTGCTTAAGGGATGTAAACTCAGTGATTGTTAGAGATTATCCCCCGGGGCTAGCCCGACCCCCGGGCATTTTTGGGCACATATTCCCTTACTAATTAATAAAGAATACATTTCTTATTATTTGCTTCTCTGTAAGAATTAATGGTTGAGTTCAAGAGGGGGGTGAATTGAACTTTTGAAATCTTTTTCGAAAAACACTCTTTCTTTTGGAAGAATGGTTAATCTTTATCCAATCTTTTATTAGGCAGATTTGGTTTTAAACAAAGCAAGAATATAAACAAGAAATGAAAAGAGATGAAAGCAGAAATTCAACACAAGAGTTTATACTGGTTCACTCTTTCCAAGAGCTACATCCAGTTCTTGACAAATCTGCCAAGTTCCACTAATTCCAAGTGAAAAATACAAACCAGTAGATATACACCAATCTACCCCCAGAACTATCTTACAACACCACAAGATAGACTCTTGAATTAACCACCCAGTAACCAAACCCAGTTACTGTAACCAGTGCAGATTCAAACCCAATCTACACAATTAAACTTTGTACAAGTATATGAAAAGAATAAACCTGGACTGCAGCTTTAACAATATAGAAGTCCAAAAGCAATTTTCCTAACTTAGAACGTTCTCTCTTGATGATCTTTCAACAATCTTGATCTAAACGCCTTATGATATGAAAAGTTTATGAATGCTCAGAGAAAGGCACGAATATGAGAGCTCTTAAGATTGCTTTCAAATGTTTTCCAAATTGTGTGTTTCAAAAGAGAAATCAAAAACTGTATTTATAGAGTAAAAGAGAGAGACTGATAGATTCAATCGATTTAAAATGACATTTCAATCGATTGATTTCATTTAAAACTCATTCAATTGGTTGTTTCGAGCTTTCAATGGATTGAAACAGTTTAGAAAAAAATGGTATCTCTCTGTTTCAACAAATTAAAATATATTTCAACAGATTGAAATCCTGTGATACCTTAGAATGAAAAAATGATCTCTCTATTTCAACAGATTAAAACTTATTTCAACAGATTGAAATCCTGTGATATCTTAGAATGAAAAAATGATCTCTCTGTTTCAACAGATTAAAACTTATTTCAACATATTGAAATCCTGAGATACTTCAAAGTGAAAAATGACATCTCTCTGTTTCAACAGATTGAACTTGATTTCAACTTATTAAAATTGCGAAACCTTTAATATGAAAAAATCATTCAGAACATTTTAACCTGTTGATTCTGCGATTCAATCAATTAAAATTTTGATTGTATATGAACATTTCCTATGTTAAGTGATTTTAACAGATTGAAACTTCTTTTTAACAGTTTGAAAAACTCAGTTTGTTCTTTTAATGCTTAAAGATTGGTTTTTCATGCAGTAAAATAAGTTCTATGAAATGCATCATTTATAGGTGCTTATCACAAGATCTACTGAAACTATCAAGAGATTAAATTCTAAACCTATAACCTATTCACCTACACACCCACAAACTAAACTTTATATGTCTTCATCAAATCCAACAAGTACTTCAATCTCCCCCTATTTGATGGAGACAAATAACCACTGCACCTGCATAAACAATAACAGAACAGAGACATATATGATTTTGTGATGTGTGTGTAGTGTCATATATGATTTTGTGATGTGTGTGTAGTGTCAGTTATAAGCAAATACTTCTCCCCCTATTTGACTTCATCAAAAAGTGTTTGATTACAGTCCATAAGTACCACGTAGGTACCAAAAAAAAACAAAAGAATCAAGTGAGCTTAACATTTAAAAGGAAACTTCATTCATCACCATCCCAGGGACCCTGATTGAATTGGAGGTCTCCAATTCTGTTGAAGATATCCTCCAGTTGATTATCAATGTGCTGAAATCTGGTAATGGAGTCTTCATAAAGTCGATGCTGGCGAGCTTGCAGAGCAAATGTCATCTCCATGTGCCTCCTTTGATTTGTTTGCATTTCATTCATCTGATGCAGCATAGTCCTTTCAAACTGTGAGAGAGGCGTGCCACGGTTAGGTTGTGCCACAAAAGGAATCACTTCCAATGGAAACTGCTCTTCCATAACATCTTCCATAGGGTCTGTTTGTCTTGCTTCAACAGCACTCGGAGCACCAGTATTCTCATCTTCTTCCTCTTCTTCTTCTTCTTCGACTTCTTCTCTCCCAGCTTCTTCTTTCGAAATCCACTCACCATCAATCTTAATGAATCCCATTTTATGAAGGATGGAGTTGTTAATCTCATTTGTGGGGCGAATGGTTTCAGCCAATTCTCCTTCTAAGTCAACACCAAAATGAGTTAGAAATTTAGAAATCAAGATTGCATAAGGATACCTAAAATCACTTAGCCTTTTTGCTTTGATCATATGGTCCTTGAGGACAAACACCCGGTTACTACTCGATTCCGTGGTGGATACGGTACATCAGTACCAAATCCCCTTCATTCGATCTTGCATGATTGCTCCCCCTGGGAGTAAGCTGCCAGGCCACTATGAACGCAAGAATTCTTTCTTCAAGGTTAAGCTTTCCAGTGTTGAAGGAACTCACAGAGTCACGCTTATTTCTCAAACACAAGCGAAAGTATTGGACTTTGTTGAATTCTTCTACATCAGAGGTATAACCTTTAGTGACTTTTACTCCTTCATCCTTGAGTCCAGCAACATTTTTCCAGACAGTGGGAGTAATCTCTATTTCCACTCCTTTAACTTGAGTTTTGAGTGTAGAACCTTCAAATGACAGATTAGTAAAGAAAACTTTAATAAGATCAGGATAGATTCTACCATTGAGCTCAAGGAACTTCTGAAGTTTCTGGTGTTGCAGCAGCTTCCGAACACCTTTGAACCCTTCAGCATCCAACCACGAGAATTTCAGAACCTTGGGAATATTAATATGTTTCCTGCTCATTTCGTGAATGAATAAGTCCATTTTTTCTTGGTTCCCATTGAACCAGGATTCAATGCGCCTTCCTCTTGATGTTTCTTGCACAGCAGCTGCGGATTCTCCTTTGCTGAACTTCTTCCTCCCAGATTTGGTGCGCTTGAACATGTTGTTTTGAGAGATGAACCGAAAAACAGAGAAGAGAGAATATTTTCAAGGAGAGAGTACAAGATTTTCGAATCACTATTGCATGCTAAAAAGAAATGAGAGAAACTGGACCCTTCATCTACTTTGAATAGTCAATTTTGTCTTTTTGTGAATTACTGTTGTTCTGCTCCATGCGTCAGAGATGGTAAAGGCAGAGAAAGAGAGAGAGAGAGAGAGTTGTTGTTGTGATTCTCGATTACCTTCACATCTGATTTCCAATCACAGTCATTCAACTTTTATTGGATAACTATTACATTTAAGAGAGTAGCTGAAGTTGTTCCCAGTTGCAAAGGCACTCATCTCATTCTGCAGTAAATGATTAGAGGCAACGCATACACTACTAACCCTAGAAAAAAAATTAACTAATTGATTTTCCATAAAATCAATTACTGATATAGATGCAGATCATCACAAGTAAAATAAATCGATTGAATCGAAGATTTAATCGATTGATTTGTAAAAGAAAAACATGCAGAGCATCAAAAGTGAATTAAATCGATTGAATCGAAGATTTAATCGATTGATTTGTAACAGAAAAACATGCAGAGCTACAAAGTTATTGAAATAAATCGATTAAAAACTCATTTAATCGATTAAACTGGCAATACATCATGAACAGAGATTGAGAATCAGGAAATCAACATATTATTTCGCAATTTCAATCGATTAAAACATATAATTTCAAAATTTTCATACAATTTAATCGATTGAACATATTATCAACCTGTTAAAAAGCACAGAATCATAATAAAGAATCAATTATTTAATACTAGATAGATCCAAAATTCCTAATTCAGTTCTAAGCATATTAAGTCTATCTCTAGGAAGTGGTTTTGTGAACAAGTCAGCTAATTGTTTCTCAGTATCAATGAATAAAATTTCACAATCACCCCTAGAAACATGTTCTCTAATAAAGTGATGTCTAATTTCAATATGCTTAGTTCTAGAGTGTTGAATAGGATTTTTAGTTAGATTAATTGCACTAGTATTATCACAAACCAGAGGTACCGTGTTGAGAAATACTCCATAATCTTTCAATTGTTGTTTAAGGTAGATACTCTGAGCACAACAACTCCTAGCTGCAATGTATTCAGCTTCTACAGTTGAAAGAGCTACACATGCTTGTTTTTTGTTGTGCCATGATATGAGACTGCTTCCCAGTAAATGACATATACCAGAGGTACTTTTCCTATCCAATCTACATCCTGCAAAGTCAGAATCAGAAAATCCAACAAGTTTAAGAGATGCACCTTCAGGATACCATAGTCCAACATTAATGGTTCCTTTAAGGTACTTGAGAATCCTTTTAGCAGCGGTGAGGTGAGATTCCTTTGGATTTTCCTGAAATCTAGCAGAAAGACAAACACTAAACATAATGTCAGGCCTACTAGCAGTCAAATATAGAAGAGATCCAATCAAACCTCTATATTTAGTTTGATCAACTGATTTCCCTTTTTCATCTAAATCTAGACAGCAGTTAGTAGACATGGGTGTGGAGGATTCTTTGCAATTATGCATATCGAATTTCTTCAACAACTCATTACAGTATTTAGATTGATTTAGGAAAATACCATTGCTTAATTGCTTAACCTGGAGACCAAGGAAGAAATTCAATTCTCCCAACATAGACATCTCAAATTCACTTTGCATTTCCTTAACAAATTTATTACACAAGACATTATTAGTAGAACCAAAAATGATATCATCAACATAGACCTACACCAGAATAATGTCAGATCCAAATTTCTTAATGAATAAGGTTTTGTCAACTTCACCTCGTTTGTATCCTTGATCAATTAAGAAATTACTTAGCCTCTCATACCATTGTCTAGGAGCCTGCTTTAATCCATAAAGAGCCTTTTTCAACTTGTAGACATGGTCAGGATGTTTGTGATTTTCAAAACCAGGAGGTTGAGCAACATAGACTTCTTCATTAATGAGTCCATTTAGAAAGGCACTCTTGACATCCATCTGAAGTAATCTGAAACCACTAACACAAGCATAAGCTAATAATAGTCTAACAGCTTCAAGTCTAGCTACAGGTGCAAAGGTTTCATCAAAATCAATTCCTTCCTATTGATTATATCCTTTGGCTACCAACCTAGCTTTATTTCTAGTAATAATGCCGTGTTCATCTAATTTGTTTTTGAATACCCACTTAGTACCAATTACATTGATATCTTTGGATTTAGGAACTAATTCCCACACATTATTTCTTTCAAACTGATTAAGCTCATCATGCATGGCACTAACCCAATATTCATCATTTAATGCATCTTTAACAGTTTTAGGTTCAATTTGTGAAATGAATGCCATATGATTGTAGAATTGATTAAGAGAATGTCTAGTGGATACTCCCTTATTGATTTGACCAATGACATTGTCTAGAGAAAGATCTGTTGGGACAATCCATTCTTTAGGAAGCTCATCCAAGATATCTTCTTCCTGTTCTTCAGCAATTTTTTCTGGTGGATCAGCTTTTGTAGGATCAATTGATTGATCACCTTCTTCAATAGTACATTGATCTGAACCACTGGGGTGTTTTAACTGATAAAAATTATCAGTTAATTTGTCATCATCTGCAGTACCTGTTGTTTTACTCTGCAACACTCGAGGAGACTCATTAAAAACATGTACTGATTCTTCAAAAGATTTTAGTCTTAAATTATAGACTCTATATGCATGACTGTTAGAAGAATAGCCAAGAAAGATCCCTTTATCAGATTTTTCATCAAACTTGCCAATATTTTCTTTCCCATTGTTTAAAACAAAACATGTACATCCAAAAACCCTGAAATAGTTTATGTTGGATTTTCTTCCTTTGTAAAGTTCATATGGGGTTTTTTTAAGAATGGGTCTAATCAAAACTCTATTCAAAACATGACAGGCTGTGTTTACAGCATCTGCCCAAAAGTATTTAGGTAAGGCATTTTCACAAAGCATTGTTCTAGCCAGTTCCACGATGGATCTGTTCTTTCTTTCCACAACACCATTCTGTTGAGGAGTTCTTGGAGCAGAAAAGTTGTGCTTTATGCCATACTTTTGACATAATAATTCAAACTTTTCATTTACAAATTCTCCACCATTGTCACTTTGAATAGAAGTAATGAAATAACCTTTCTCATTATGTAAAACCTTGGCAAGCTTTTTAAAAGATTTGAAAGAATCAGATTTGGCTTTTAGAAAAATAGTCCAAGTAAATCTGGAAAAATCATCAACAATTACCATGATATAGAGATTACCACCTAGGCTTTTATTTCTTGAAGGACCAACCAAATCCATGTGAAGCAAATCCAAAGGTCTACAAGTAGAGACTATGTTTTTGTTTGAAAAGGATTTTCTAGTTTGTTTACCTTGTAAACAAGCTTCACAGATTTTGTCTTTCAGAATTTGAAGCTTAGGTAGTCCAGAAACTAAATCTTTAGTAATCAGTTTTTCAAGATTCTTCTTCTTTAGTAAGAAGACAACTTTGAGATGAGATAGAATGCTTGATATCTAGCATGTAAATGTTGTTTAATCTCTTACCAACCAACATTACCGTATCAGATTTTGGCTCACAGATTAGGCAGATTTCTGGTTTGAAGATAACCTTGTGACCAAGATCACATAATTGACTTATACTGATTAAGTTGTGCTTGAGACCTTCAACAAGAAGAACATTGTGAATGACCACGGTTTCACCATTTCCTATATCTCCAGAACCTAAGATTCTTCCCTTGTTGTTATCTCCATATGTCACGTGTCCTCCATTCTTCAATCTCAATTTCTGGAATATGGAAATATCACCTGTCATATGCCTTGAGCATCCGCTGTCCAAGTACCAAAGTGATTTTTGCTGCTGTTCCTGAAAAATCAAGCATCAAGTATTTGGTACCCTTAAATACTTTGGGTCCTTAGGGGTCAAATTTTCTATTTAACATATTTTGGAACCCATCTCATTTTACCATGTGGCACAAGGTGTTTTCTAATATGACAGAATTTTATAGTATGCCCTTTTATCATACAGTAATGACAAGATGAGAAAGGAGATGCTGTTGATTATCTAAAAGAAAAGAAATTCAAATATCTTTTAGTTTTAACCCCAACCTTAGGTTTGTACCCAATTCCAGTATGATCAAAAACACAGTTTTGGTCCCCAAGAAGTGTATCTAAATTTTCTTTACCTTGAGTAAACTTAGATAAAGTTTTAATCAAATACTCAACCTTATTCTGCAGAGAGATACACTTTTCACAATTGTTGTTAGCAGCAGCATTATCAGAAGATGAAATATTGTAGATTATTTCAAGATGTTCCATATCTATTTTGCTTTCTAATAACTCTTCTTCCAGAACTTTAACCTTATTCTCTAACCAGTTATTTAGTCCTTTTAACCGATTATTTGTATGAGATAAATTCCTAGCTTCATTATGCATTTCATTGAAAGCAGTTAGTAATGTGCTGTAATTCATTTCATTTTCTGTGGGGGTTGAACTTACATGGGATGAAGAGGATTCACAGCCAGCCATTAAGCATAGATTCACTTCTTCACCTTCAGATACAGAACTAGAGGATGAATCATTGTCTTGCCAAGCTATGAAGGCCGTTTTCCCTTTGTACTTCATCTCTTTCTTGTTTTGATTCTTGGATTTTTCTGGACATTCACTCCTTATGTGTCCCTTCTTACCACAAGAATAACAAGTATAAGTATTTTGAGTAGAATCAGTTCTTTTATCAGTGTACCTTTTAACCTGGCCAGTTCTGTTCTTCTTTCTAAATATTTCCCAAACTTCTTAACCAACAGATTCAGATTCTCATATTCTTCTTCTTCAGAATCACTACTTTCTTCAATCATCTTGAGAACAATGTTTCTGCTTTTCTTCTCTACATTTTCTTGTTCTTTAAACCGATTGATCTCCAACTCGTGTTCCCTTAGCTTACCAAACAATGATGCAGTAGTCATCTCAGTTAAGTCTCTTGATTCTGATATAGTTGTCACCTTTGGTTGTCAAGTTCTGTCCAAGCATTTCAAGATTTTGATGTTTAACTCTTGTCAAATGTCTTGCCTAATCCAATTAGATGATTGACTATATGCGTGAATCTTTTCTGCACATCTGCAATGGTTTCACCTTGTTGCATTTTGAACAATTCATAGTCTCTAATTAATTCATGCTTTCTTGCCCTTTTCACGTCAGAGGTACCCTCATGAGTGACCTCTAGAATCTCCCACATTTCTTTGGCAGAGGCACATTGAGAAACCTTGAAAAACTCATCAAGATTTATTGCAGAGGTAATAATGTTCTTAGCAGTATAATCATATTGAACTTTCCTATTTTCTGCATCAGTTAATTCAGCCCAGTTTTTTTCAACAATTTTACCATCCACTGTATGAGTTGGTTTGAAAGGCCCATTAACAATTGTATCCCAAATACCCCTATCAAGAGATTCAATAAAGATTTTCATTCTAACCTTCTAGAAAGAATAATTCACACCAGCAAATAGAGGAGGCCTATTGATAGAGGCTCCTTCAGAAAAATTCATCTTTCCCTCAGCCATTTAAACCTTTCTTGGACCGAATTCTTGAGTAACTTACAAGAATTAGCTCTGGTACCAATTGTAAGAATTAATGGTTGTTCAAGAGGGGGGGTGAATTGAACTTTTGAAATCTTTTTCGAAAAACACTCTTTCTTTTGGAAGAATGGTTAATCTTTATCCAATCTTTTATTAGGCAGATTTGGTTTTAAA
The DNA here is from genome assembly GCA_963425845.1 of Sphenostylis stenocarpa. Taxonomy (NCBI): domain Eukaryota; kingdom Viridiplantae; phylum Streptophyta; class Magnoliopsida; order Fabales; family Fabaceae; genus Sphenostylis; species Sphenostylis stenocarpa. The sequence goes on from OY731398.1 coordinate 21,442,409, forward strand.
CAAAGAAAGAATATAAACATGAAATGAAAAGAGATGAAAGCAGAAATTCAACACAAGAGTTTATACTGGTTCACTCTTTCCAAGAGCTACATCCAGTTCTTGACAAATCTGCCAAGTTCCACTAATTCCAAGTGAAAAATACAAACCAGTAGATATACACCAATCTACCCCCAGAACTATCTTACAACACCACAAGATAGACTCTTGAATTAACCACCCAGTAACCAAACCCAGTTACTGTAACCAGTGCAGATTCAAACCCAATCTACACAATTAAACTTTGTACAAGTATGTGAAAAGAATGAACCTGGATTGCAGCTTTAACAATATAGAAGTCCAGAAGCAATTTTCCTAACTCAAAACTTTCTCTCTTGATGATCTTTCAACAATCTTGATCTAAACGCCTTATGATATGAAAAGTTTATGAATGCTCAGAGAAAGGCACGAATATGAGAGCTCTTAAGATTGCTTTCAAATGTTTTCCAAATTATGTGTTTCAAAAGAGAAATCAAAAACTGTATTTATAGAGTAAAAGAGAGAGACTGATAGATTCAATCGATTTAAAATGACGTTTCAATCGATTGATTTCATTTAAAACTCATTCAATCGGTTGTTTCGAGCTTTCAATGGATTGAAACAGTTTAGAAAAAAATGGTATCTCTCTGTTTCAACAAATTAAAATATATTTCAACAGATTGAAATCCTGTGATACCTTAGAATGAAAAAATGATCTCTTTGTTTCAATAGATTAAAACTTATTTCAACAGATTGAAATCCTGTGATATCTTAGAATGAAAAAATGATCTCTCTGTTTCAACAGATTAAAACTTATTTCAACAGATTGAAATCCTGAGATACTTCAAAGTGAAAAATGACATCTCTCTGTTTCAACAAATTGAACTTGATTTCAACAGATTAAAATTGCGAAACCTTTAATATGAAAAAATCATTAAGAACATTTTAAGCTGTTGATTCTGCGATTCAATCAATTAAAATTTTGACTGTATATGAATATTTCCTATGTTAAGTGATTTTAACAGATTGAAACTTCTTTTTAACAGTTTGAAAAACTCAGTTTGTTCTTTTAATGCTTAAAGATTGGTTTTTCATGCAGTAAAATAAGTTCTATGAAATGCATCATTTATAGGCGCTTATCACAAGATCTACTGAAACTATCAAGAGATTAAATTCTAAACCTATAACCTATTCACCTACACACCCACAAACTAAACTCTATAAACTCTATATGTCTTCATCAAATCCAACAAGTACTTCATTCTCTTCTTGTTATTTCATGTCTAGACCTCATAATAACCTTGTCTAAACAAACAAAAGAAAGGAAGAATAAAAGCGCGTCCAAATAAACAAATTGTACAATTGCCATAATAATCAAGTTGGTTGATTAGAAGCACAAAATAAGGTTTTACCTCACCATAAATAAAGTCGTGTTTCGCCAATATTGTGTAAAAATAAAAAGAGCCCATAGAAGCCAAAGGCCAAAAGAAAAGGGGCAAAATACACGGTAGGAAACCCACTAAGGGGGCTACGCAAAAGATAGGGTCAACCCGGTAGGACACCCGAACAAAAATAAAGGGTAGCCTGGGCAAAAGTTAGGGTTACAAAATAAGGTCCGCTAGGATTCCCTAAACATAAAAGACAAAAAAAAAAAGGAACCTAAACAAAAGATAGGACCAAAACACAATATCCTAGTTCGAAAACCCAAAGGGCGGTCTAGGGAAATCAATCAGCCATAAAAAGCAATGAAAAAGGCACTAATCCACAGAGAAAAGCGTTTGCTTAGACAAAAGTTTAAACACTCAGGCCTAACCTTAGTCAGCCATGCTTACAAAATCTTTTCTGAATAAAATCAACCGTCTAAAACACAATCCGTTGAATTTATCCTCTACTTCTTTTCTCTTGACCCTCACAACATTATTCTAACAATTAGTTTGGGAATATGGAGGCGTATAATGAACAAGAGGATTGAAATCCCTAAAGCAAAGAAAAAAGGGGTACCAACATGACAAAGGGTGCTTTCCAAAAAAAGAGAAGAAGAGAAAGTCATTCTTCAATCACGCTAAATCCGGAACGGCATGAAAGAGTACAGCTAAGAAGCAAAGATCGGAGGGCTCCCGTCTCTACAAGACACACAAGTTAATCCTTCTTAAAAACTAATGAAATAGGCATTATAGGACATCAAACATGAAAACATTGCATGCATAATATGTTTTTGAACAAGGTCCTATTTTCCTCAAAAAAAATCAGCTAAATTCGAGACCGCTGTCTCGCCTTCCCAGACCTTCGTCTCGACTCGCGTTGAAACGAGACCGTCGTCTCAATCTTCGAGACCGCCGTCTCATTTTGGACGAAAAGGAGACCGCCTTCTCGCTTGGCGAGAAGGCCGTCTCGACATAGGTCCAAAACGAGACCGCCGTCTCAAAGTTCCAGACGGCGGTCCCGAGTCTCGCGAAATCGAGACCGCCGTCTCGAAATCCCATACAGCGGTCCCAACTTGCAGCGGAATTCTATAAATAGGGGCCTTTGGGGGGGGGGGGGTTCAAACATCCTCTTTTGCACTCCTACATACCTTTATTCTATATTTGAGCACTTTCTCACCAAAATGCATAGAGGCGAAACTTCAAGAAAGAGGGGAAGGGGTTCTGGCCCGAGTGCTTCTGCAGTTCCAATCCTGCAGGACCCGAACCAGCTCTCACCCTAGCACCAGCCCCGCCTAGAGCACATCCAGGGGTACGCATGGCATCCCATGCTGAAGTTGGACTTCGGCATCCTCACTGAATTCGGATGGGAGGATGATGTGCGTGCCTACATTGGCAATATCTGGTGGGGCTTCCTCCTCCAGTCTCCCCCCACCCACATCTACCCGCAGGCGGTGATGGAGTTTCTTGCCTCCATCACATACTTCAAACTCCCCACGATGGTGTCGGGCCTCCCGCCAGTCAAGATGGTGTCCTACTACATGAATGGGTCGTACCAGATGATGACCCTAGGCGAATTCAACGTGTCTATCGGCTTCGTTCGGCCCGAAGACATCCTGGCCCAGGAGTACCGAGGGGCCATCTGCGAGCGGCCTCCTACCCTCACAGCCAGTGAGATGTGGGAGGATCTCACCGGGATGCACATCTAGTCGTCCCTGCTAAAAGGGTCTGCGCTCAACCCCGCTCTCCGCATCTGCCACAAGTTGCTGGCAGGAACTCTCCACGAGCGGAAGAAGAGTCAGGGGAAGGTCACCTACCCGGACCTCTTCGCCCTCCACTGCATGAGCCAAGGGCGTCAGTGCAATCTCGGCTACTTCTTCATGAAGGCCCTCAAAGATTTTGGGTGCCGCCCTGTGGGAGCCTTCCTTATGGCTCCCCTCATCACCCCGCTGGCAGAAAAATGGGGGTGCAGTGGCGGAGAGAGCATCTCTCCCGATCTTCGACCCGAGTCTATCAACGGGTCCATACTTCTCAGCATGGGGATGCTGATCCGTCAAGGATCCCGGTTGTCCCTCCACCCCTCGCAAGCCATGACCCTAGACCTTCAGGACCTGGTGGCGATGCAAGACCTCCCGACACCCCTGGAGTTCTAGCAGTAGCAACAGTATGGGGACGACATTGCTGGAATCAACCGCAACATTTATAGCTTGCGCCAGCAATTCTACTAGATGTCCCTAAGGCAGGATGTCTTCGAGACGCGAATGGAGACCTTCGGTCAAGTACAAGAAGGGATGAGACAAGACCTGACACTGCTCCGACAAGAACACCTCGATTCAGTCCGGAGCCAGGCAGAATTTCAGAGACATATGTATCGGCAGTCCCTCCTCCCAGATCGTCTCCCGGCTCGAGCCCACCATCTTAGGGATAGTACCCCCAAAATAAATGTTGTAATCAAATTTTATCATAAATAAAAATTTCTTTCATTCATTTTTGCTCTCTTTTTGAAAAAAAAAAGTCAGCATAACAAAAAGAGACTAAAAAGTAAAAAGACTTACGCTTGATCCCGGAAAAGCCAAAAATCTGAAATCGCGAGAAAAAAGATAAAACCGCGGAAAAAGGCAGGATTAAAAACAAGACAAGTCAACCACATTGACCAAGAATTTTTTTCACGACCAGCAAAGTTGAACTACAAAGCAAGACTACCCGGCAACCAACAAGTTGGATGACCACCAAAAGAGTTGAAATAATCCCCGGCAAACACCGGATGACTACTCCAGAAAAGTCAAAAACAAATAACAAGTAGCAAGAGAACGCATCTCAACATTGGCGCATGAGCTAGAGCAGTAAGCCGCCACCACAGCCAAAGGGTCAGCTACCGTATCGAAGGAGCATCCTGAGGTACCTAACCAGATGAGGGTTCGTGCTCGTCAACCAAGGGGTCAGCTACCGCATCAAAGGAGCATCCTAAGGTTTCTCAACCGGCGCATGAGCTAGAGCAGTAAGCTGCCACCATCAACAGTCCTACAAAGTGGTCTCAACACCAGATGGGGGTGTATACTCATCAGGCCTTACAAAACAGGGCTTACAAGACGGGGGTTCATACTCGTCAAACACCAGATGGGGGTGTGTACTCATCAGGCCTTACAAAAGGGGGCTTACCCGACGGGGGTTCATACTCGTCAAACCAGATGGGGGTTTGTACTCATCAACCGAAGGGGTCAGCTACCGCAAGAAGGAACATCCCGGAGGCATACACTTTTTCCCAGAGGATCATCCACCGCAAGACGAGGCATCCGAAGAACAACCGGGCAAGAGGGTTAACTCCTTCACCCTCCAACCAATCTTCTTGGCACAACAGGCAAACAGTGGGCTAGTCAGGTGAAGGGGGGGCAGCTATAGACCCCATATCTTGCCCGACCTCAAAATAAGAATAGAAGACCTCCTATTCGAAGATGGACAAAGCCTAAAAAGCCACTACAAGAGACTATTAGGCCCCATATTAGAGTAGGAAGGCTTTCTTGTACAAAAAATAAGGATTTCCACCTTCAGGGGTCGAGACCGCCATCTTGCCATTTGGTAAGTCGATATCGTCGTCTCGCCAAATGAGACGGCGGTCTTGCCACTTATCAAAGTCGAGACCGCCATCCCGAATGGCGAGACCGCCGTCTCAACCTTGCCAGGCGAAACAGCGGTCTTGTCCTGACAGGCACGAATCCCTACAAATAGGGGGCGCTCTCCCCTTCATTTCACACAGTTCTTCCACCTTTCCTTCTGCAATTTCTCAAAATTCTTCTCTTAGAGCCCCTCCGAAGCATTTTCGGAGTTTCTGAGTGTTTAAGAGAGTTTTTATAGCGTTTTCAATAGACAATTCGACGTTGTAAGAGCAAAGGGCTGCCAAAACGCGCCCTATTTTTTTATGAGAATCAATCAAAGCTTGCTCCAGAGGTTTATTCACTCTCTCCTTCTCTTTTATTCTCTTTTTTACTTATATTAAATTGTGCAATAGATACTAGGGCCATGTAGTCATTATTTTAATTCTGCAAATAAAAAGGGTAAAAGCGTCATTTCAAAAGTTTATTTATAACATAACTGGCCCATCATAGGGAACCCGAAAGGGGCGTTGTAAGGGAGCTGATACCTCCCTTACACGTAAGTAACTCCTTTACTCAACTCTGGTTTTAACGATCAAAGTTGGTTTCTCTTAAAAAACCAACGCCTTTTTCCTCCCTTTTTCGATGTTTCTGGTAACAACATCGGTGGCGACTCAATAAGAACCCTTTTAAATTTGTTCTTAGGTTAGCCCGGTTATCTGACGATCTAATAACACCCTTTCGAAAACCTCACCCTTAGGTTCAGCCTGGTTATCGAACAACTTAAAGGCGTTGTAACCTCACCCATAATTAAACGCAAAAAACGGAAAGTCGGAACCATTGCGTCGCTCCGACCGCCTCTTTTGACGGCGACGAAACCCCCTTTGACTTCATAAGAAATAGGGAAGAGAGGAATTGATTGTTTGTTTGCTGGAAGTGTTGGAATGTCATCTGCATATGCTTTCTCTTATTTTCCTGCATTGCAGCCATTTGAGAAAGCATTGTTCTTTCAAACTGAGATAGAGGAATCCCACGGTCAGGCTGCTCCATGTAAGGAATAATTTCCATATTCTCATATGGGTCTTGACCACTGGTTGACTTAGGAACCTCTGCAGCAGCTGGAGAGGGAGGAACTTGGCCCTGTTCATCTTCATCTTCATCTTCTTCCTCACCCTCAGACATCCCAGCATCAATTTTGGAGATCCATTCATCATCAACTTTTATATATCCCATTTTTCTTAGGGTGGAGTCATCAATTTCATTTGATGCTTTGGGGGTTTCTATACTCTCCCCAGAAAGATCAACTTCAAAATATCTAAAGAAATTATTGATTAACATAGCATATGGCAATTTGAAATCTGCCAACCTTTTAGCTTTCAACATGTGATCTTTGATCACATACACCCAGTTTACCCGAACATTTTTAAAAATGCAATACATGAGGGCAAGATCTCCCTCATTAAGAATAGCATGATTACTCCCTCTTGGAGTAAGCATCCATGCCACAATAAAGGCAAATAATCTATATTCAAGTGCAAGTTTTCCGGCATTTAGAATTCTTACCGAATCATTTGGATCTTTAAGGCAAGACCGGAAAAACTGAATCTTGTTGAACTCAGGAATCTCAGAAATATTCCCCCTTGAGACTTTGACACCTCTATCCTTAAAGCCAGCAATTTGCTCCCAAACAGCAGGAGTAATTTCCATATTCACTCCCTTCACTTGAGATCTGATTGTAGACCCATTTACTGTTAAGTTTGAGTAGAAGACCCGAACCAGATCAGGTTGAATATTCCCTGTGAACTCCATGAAGGTTTTCAGCTTTTGGCTTTTTAACTTTCTTCTCAGACTAGTAAAACCTTCTTCGTCCAGCCACCTAAATTTGATAAATTTTGGAATAACTATTTGTTTCTTACTAAACTCAGAGATGAAGGTGTTCATCTTTCCTGTATCTCCATCAAACCAGGCTTCCAGATGGCCACCAGGATTTGCAGCAGAGGAAGATTCCCCTTTTTGCTTCTTTCTCGACTTTGATCTTCTTAGCATCTTGTTGTATTTTCAGAGAAGAGTTTCTGAGACGTGTGTACAAGGAAAGAAGGGAGAAGCAGTTTGAACCAGGAAGAGAAGACTGAGAACAATGAGCTACAAGAGAGCAAACTTAAAATTCACGGATGTCAATTTTCGTGAATTGCAGTTTACTTTAGATAGAACCTGCAAAATCAGCTTTAATTGCATATGTCCCATTGACTGAGAACATAGGCACAGATTCTTGGACAGTGGGTGTATCAGCTAAACTGTTCTTGGGAAGATGTTTGACTTGGTCAAAGAATATTTAAAAGTATTATGCAGATTTTGATTACCATAAAAACTTGGGATTTTGACTTTGATTTGCTTACCAATTTTCAATTGGATGTTATAAAACTAATTTTCAGAAACAAATTAGTCGATTAACCAACTAATTAACCTATTAATTTGATCTTTAATACTAGGTTTGAAAATGCTACAGTGAAATAATCGATTAATTCATAAAGGAATCGATTAGTCTTGTACAGGATGAAATTAATAAAATGATAACAGAATTTGAATCGATTAAAACGAAAAAGAATCGATTAAATTTGACATCTTAGTGTTTTTAGTTGATATAAATTTCTTTTTAATCGATTAAAACAGCTAAACTCAAATCCTGAGAACATTTTAATCGATTAATTCGCATTTCAATCGATTAAAATGGTACGGACAGATTTTCTGATATCCTCTGTAAGTTATTTTAATCGATTAATACTGTTTTATATCAATTAAAACTATCAGTTTATGAAAACAGAACCTGATTTGTTGTTTTGAATACCAAGGGACTCCCAGATTTTGTTCCTGCAAAACAAATTTAACATGTTTCTGGTACCCTTTATAATTAATGGGTCCAATTAGGTTATTTGAAATGAATTATTTTTGGGAATCCATTTCATTCTACCTTTAGGAATAGCATACTTTTTAATTCTACAGTATTTTAATGAATGACCTCTTTTCATGCAATAAAACACATTTAATCACAGAGTATGATTTCCTATTTACATTTGTTTTTCTGAATTTCATCCTAGATTTAAATCCTATTCCAGATTTGTCAAAAATTAGTTTTTGTGACCCAAGTAAAACGTCAAGATTAGCTTGACCTTGTGTAAATCTTGAAACGGTTTGTGATAAAAAATCAATTTTCTTTTGTAATTCTGAACAATTATTACAGGGTTTATTACATGCACAATCAGAATTATCATGAATTAATTTTAAGAAATCACGATCAGTTTCATCTTCAAGAATTTTCTTTTCAAGAGAGTCTACTTTATTTACTAGCCAATTATTCAATCCTTTTAGCCTATCATTTTCTTTTTGTAGTTTCTTAGCCTCTTCATGCATTTCATTAAATGCTTCTTGTAATGAATTATAATTCACTAAATTTGAAGAAGAATTAGAACTTACACTCCTGGATTGAAGTTTTGATTTGCCATTAGACACAGGTTGGCTTCTTCATTATCAGAATTGTCTGTTGATGAAGTGTCATTGTCATCCCATGCTACATAGGCTCTTCTTTTGACTTTCTCTTCTTTCTTGTCATTATATTTGTTCTTTTCTGGGCACTCCATTCTTACATGGCCCTGCTTACCACAACCATAGCATTTAAAGTTAGAAGAATCAGTTTTTTTCTCATACCTTTTATGTTTTTCCTTGTCTTGAATCTTTTTCTTCAGAAATCTGTTGAATTTTCTGACAAGCAGTCCAAGATTCTCACTTTCCTCCTCTGATTCTTGATTTCTTTCTTCAACTTTGAGAGCTATACTTCTGCTTTTCTTCTCAGAGACTTCTTGTTCATTAAATCTGTTAATTTCCATTTCATGTTCTCTGAGTTTGCCAAACAGAGAAGTTGTTGTCATGACGGACAAATCCTTTGACTCGAAATTGCTCGTGACCTTTGGCCGCCATGACCTGTCAAGACTTTAATATTTAATTCTTCTTTATCAAAGGTTTTACCTAGGCCCATTAGATGATTAATGATGTGAGTGAATCGCTTCTGCACATCTGCAATGCTTTCACCAAGTTTGCATTTTGAATAGCTCATATTCTCTTATGAGAGTATGCTTTCCGGCTCTCTTTACATCCGTTGTCCCTTCATGAGTAACCTCAAGAACATCCCACATCTCCTTGGCAGATTTGCATTGGGAGACCCTGAAAAACTCATCCATGTTAAGTGCGAAGTAATTATATTTTTAGCAATGCAATCATTTTGAACTTTTTTCTTTTCCTCATCATTCAAACTGGACCATTCTTTTTCTGTAATTAAAAGGCCATTAGCAATTACATCCCAAACATTTCTATCAATAGACTCAATAAAGATCCTCATCCTAATTTTCCAAAAAGGATAATCTGTTCCACAAAACAGTGGAGGTCTGTTAATAGAAGCTCCCTCAGAAAACGGTAATCTGTTTTCAGCCATGGATCGAAGAACTTTAATAACTCTCAAGCACCTCGCTCTGATGCCAATTGTTAGAAAAGTAGGCTAAGATCAAGAGGGGGGGTGAATTGATCTTTGAAAGATTTTCCCAATTAACAGATTATCTATTTGTAAAAATAAGATTTCATATCTGTTCTTGAATCACAAAGCCAACAATCAACAATAAACGCAGCAACAGAATTAAAAGAGGAGAAAGGTTAAGAAAGATATCACCGATGTTTATACTGGTTCACCCAATACCAGGGCTACGTCCAGTCTCCAGCCAAATTCCAGCTGGGTTCCACTAGATCAAATGTTTTACATATTACAATCTTACACTTAATCTACCACAAGAACCACAATTCCAGTTCCTGCACCTAACCTTTCACCAAGAACCAAATTCCAGTTCTTGACAACCTCTACAACCAAATTCCAGCTGCAGAGAAACTAGTGCCCACAATTCCAGGCACCAAACAATACAAAAAGAATGTAAAGAAATGAAAAGAAGAAACTAGAATGCTCAAACCAGTTTTATGCAATTCTGCAGTAAGTGTTTCTTCTCCAAATGAAAGCAATTTGCCTCAAGAAAGAATTTCAAAGAACTTCACAAAAAACTGGCGCGAATCTTTCTTGAAAGAGTGCTAAAGTTTGCTTGCTTGATTGCTAAAGATTGATGATCAATTGTGTGTTTCAAATGTTCAAGCCAAACTATTTTTATAGAAGATTTTCAAAACTGCTGGTTTAATCAATCTGTTAAAATAATCTTTTAATCTGTTAAAAGTGTAGTTTTAATCTGTTAAAACTTCTTTTAATCCATTAAACCGTTCTTGATTCTTTAACAGATTTGTTTTAACTGATACGACAACATTTATATCAATTAAAACTCTTTACAAAAAATATTCTAATTTGTTTTAATCGATTGTTTCGTGTTTCAATCGATTAATATACTGCAAAACTTTATTGTAAAATTTTCCAAGTGATTTTAACTGATAAAAATAAGTTTTAATCGATTAAAACGTTGTGTAGAAATTTTCTAAGTTGTTTTAATCGATTGAAACGTGTTTTAATCGATTGAAAAAGCTCTGATCGGTCATAACTCAATTCTGATCGAACATAACTGATTTTGATTGGTCATAACTCAATTCTGATCGATCATATCTGATTCTGATCGGTCATAATTGCATTATGATCGATCATCCTGAACACTAAGTGGATTTAATCGATTAAAACCAAGTTTTATCAATTAAAATACTGCAAAAACACTTCTCTTAACATTTTACGTGATTTTAATCGGTTATTTCTAAGATTTATCAGTTAAAACACTGACAGAAGGTTTTCAAAACTTTCTTTAATGAAAACAACCAGTTATTTCGAAATTATATCAGTTAAAAACTTGTTTAAGAAAGCTTTTGTTAAAATACTTTGTTTTTAACTTGCTTAAACGTTTTTAGAGGCATTTTGCAAAATCTTTTCATTGAAGAAACCTCATGCAGCAGAAAAGATAAAAATGATTATACCTAAGCATAGTTGCGGACACACTAATCCCTCTATTCTTTTATCTAAGTGAGTGTTGACCGCTACAAAGTTGACTTTGACTTTATCTTTGACTTCATCAAATCAACAAGATCTTTGTCAGAGTATTTCAATAAGATCTTCATCACTTTCAAACCTTTCATACCATTGTCTTGGGGCTTGTTTTAGACCATATAATGCTTTCTTTAGTTTGTAGACAAATTCGGGATGAATATGATCTTCAAAACTAGGGGGTTGAGCAACATAGACTTCTTCATTCAAGTAGCCATTTAAGAAGGCACTTTTGATATCCATTTGAAATAACCTGCAATTTTGTTTCTGTGCATTTGATGTCACCTACTCCAAGAATTCTCCCTTTGTTATTATCCCCATAGATGACAGTCCCACCATTCTTTAGTTTTAAACTGTGAAACTTTGTGATATCTCCTGTCATGTGTTTAGAACAGCCGCTGTCAAGGTACCAGAGATCTTCAGTTTGTTGTGCCTGAAAGAGAAATTTGTGTAGTTGCAATACTAATCTATTAAATGGAGAAGTAATCAATTAATTTTGTACTGGAAGCAGATTTTCAATTGATTAAGATAAAAAGAAATCGATTAATCTTGTTCATATCAGAATATTAATCGATTAAAACGAAAAAGAATGGATTAAATTTAGTCTTTTAATGATTTTAACTGATATAAATCCTTTTTAATCGATTAAAACAGAGAGGATAAAACTATACTAAAATCCTGAGAACATTTTAATCGATTAATTTGTAGAATAATCGATTAAAATTGTACGGACAGCTTTTCTGGTATTCTCTGTAAGTGAATTTAATCGATTAAAACAGTTTTATATCAATTAAAATACTCAGTCCATGAATCCAGAATCAATATTTGTTGATCAGGTACCAAAGAATTTCCAGATTTTTTTCCTGCAAAACAGATTTAGCATATATCGGGTACCCTTTTTATAATTATAGGGTCCAATCAGGTTATATGGAGTGAATTCTTGGAAATCCACTTCATTTTTCCTCTTGGAATAGCATATTTCTTGATTCTACAAAATTTGACAGAATGACCTCTTTTCATATAATAAAAGCATGTAATAAATGGTGATGAGACATATTTACTGTATGAAAAATAATTTTGGAATGCTCTAGTTTTCTTTCCAATAAGAGGTGTGAAACCAATACCACCACGATCAATAACCAATTTCTGAGAATCAAGTATAACATCAAGACTGGTTTTTCCTTGTGCAAATTTAGAGACAGTTTTTATTAGATATGCTAATTTCTTTTGTAATTCAGGACAATTTTCACAATCTTTTTTATCATTACACATGCAACCAGAATTGTTATCATTCATTTCTATGTTTTTATCATTAGTTTCTTCATCAAGAATTTTCTTTTCAAGAAGGATGATTTTATTTTCTAATCTACTATTCATGCTCTTTAATCTTTTGTTTTCAATTTCTAATCTTTTTCCTATTGCATGCATTTCATAAAAAGCATCTTGTAATGAGCTGTAATTTATAATACTTGTTGAAGAATCAGAACTTACACTGGATGTTGGAGAATTTGAATTAGCCATCAAACATATTTCCGTTGTTTCTTCATAAGCCATCTCAAGAACTTCCCACATTTGTTTGGCAGTTTGGCAATGAGATATCCTGAAAAATTCATTCATGTTAAGGGCAGATGTAATGATATTTTTAGCAGTGCAATCATCTTGAATTTGTTTCTTTTCATAGTCATTCAAGTTGGACCATTCTCTATTGAAAACAGAAGATCCTTGTTCAATAATATTCCAAACATTTCTATCAATAGATTCAATAAAGATCTTCATCCTAATCTTCCAAAATGGATAATTTGTACCTCAAAATAGTGGAGGTCTATTAATAGAAGCACCCTCAGAAAAAGGTAATTTGTTTTCATCCATGAAATATTTGGATCGAAAGTCTTGAGTATTTTTCAAGACCATGCTCTGATACCAATTGTTAGAAAAAGAGGCTGAGATCAAGAGGGGGGATGAATTGATCTTTGAAAGATTTTCGCAATTTATAGATTATCTATTTCAAAGATTAAGAGTTTTGATCAATTCTTAAACCAAGAAAATCAAGCTATTCAAAGTAAGACAGCAGCAGAATTAAAGAGAGTAAGGTTTAGAGAAATACAACTAAGATTTATATTGGTTCACCCAATCTTAGGACTACGTCCAGTTCTCAGCCAAATTCCAACTGAGTACCACTAGATTGAATGTTTTACAGATTACAGATTCCAATCACACACTCAATCTACCAAGAACCAAATTCCATTTTTTGAACCAACCTGCAACCAAATTCCAACTACAGAACTAGTGCCCAATAATTCCAAACACTCACCACCCAAGAACCAAGTTCAAGTTTTTGTACCAACCTGTAGCCAAATTCTAACTACAGAACCAGTGCCCAACAATTCCAGACACCCACAATATAGTAAAGAAATGAAGAGAAGAAACTAGGACAATCAAACCCAGATTATGTAGCTTCTAAAGAATGAGTTTCTTCACCAAAAGAATGCAAAAATTGCCTCAAGAAAGAACTTTCAAAAACACCATGTAGACCCCAAATCTTGTCCGGCCTCAAAATAAAGAGCAGAACACCTCCAATTCGAAGATGGGCAAGGCCTAAAAGGTCCCCAGGATAGACTATTAGGCCCCATATTAGAGTAGGAAGGCTTTTCTGTACAAAAAATAAGGATTTCCACCTTAAGGACCGAGACCATCGTCTCGCTTATCGGGACCACCGTCTCGCCATTGGCAAGATCGAGACCGCCGTCTCGTTTGGCGAGACTGCCCTCTCACCACTTGTCATGGCGAGACCGCCTTCCCATTTGGCGACGACCCTCTCGCCATTTGGAAAATCGATACCGCCGTTCCGATTGGCAAGACGGTCGTCTCGACCTGACAGGCGCGAATCTCTATAAAAGAAGGACGCTCTCCCCTTCTTTTCACACAGTTCTTCCACCTTTCTTTCTAACATTTCTCAAAATTCTTCTCCTAGAGCCCCTCCGAAGCATTTTCGGAGTTTTATGAGAGTTCTTAGAGAGTTTTTATAGCGTTACGAGAGAGAAAAGTCAACATTGTAGAGCGAAGGACTGCCAAAACGCGTCCTATCTTTAGAGAATTAATCAAGAAAGCTTGCTCCGGAGGTTTCTTCACTTTCTCCCTCTCTTTTACTGTTTTTTTTTACTTATATTTATTTGTGCATTAGTTATTAGGGTCATGTAGTCACTATCTTTTAATTCCGCAAATAAAAGGTAAAAGCGTCATTTTAAAGTTTGTTTATAAAATAACTGGCTTGTCATAGGGAACCCGAAAGGGGCATCATAGGGAAGTTAACATCTTCCCTACACGTAACTAACTCCCTTACCCAACTCTAGTTATAACGGCCCAAGTTGGTTTTTCTTAAAAAAAAAACAATGCCATCTTTTTCCTTTTCCGATGTTTTCAGTAAAAACATCGGTGGCGACTCCATAAGAACCCTCTTCGAAAACCTTGCTTTTAGGTCCAGCCCAGTTATCGGACAACCTAAAAGCTCCCTTTCAAAAACCTCGCCCCTAGGTCCAGCCCGGTTATCGGACAACCTAGAGGCGTTGTAGCCTCATCCATATAAAATGCGAAAATATAAGTCAGAATCATCATGTCGCTCCGACCGCCTCTTTTGACAGCGGCGACAGATGGCGACTCCACTAGGGAAGCCTAGAGAGTTGATCTCATTTAGTGATGGGTCAGTTTAATAAATAAACTTAAAAAATTTTGCTTTTACCCTACCTTGTTTTATAACATGTTTATTTGCTTGGCTTTAATAACTTTTGTTTGTTTATTTTATGCAATTGTTTGAAATACAAATTGTACACAAACCTTTGCACACAACAGTTCCCTCTATACCCGGGGGCAAGTGAGAAATCTATAGGGAGTGGGTGGCAGGTACGGTTTGTCGTAGTGAGGGTCATGCAGCCCACCGGTATGATCGGAAACCACCACTCAAGGTGATAACCTTCCTCTTTTGGCACAAAGATTGACTATGTATGGCCTTAGTGCTAAGCATGGTCGGAAGGCTGGAGAGTGGGGACCCTATAATGGGGGCACCTTGGGGGCCTAAGCTTTGGTGAGAACAGTTAGAACCTATCTTTGCCAATACACTTTTCTGTAGGAAAACCCTACCTCGTAATTAAACGTCATCTTACCTGATCGCGGATAAGTGAATTGTGTGTGTGCATTTGTTTGCTGCATTTGATTGCATAGCATAACCAAACAATAGATGAAAATAGAAAAATCACATAAATATTTTCGCAATAAACACCCTTATCTCGGACAGTCTGCCTTTTAGCTAGCCTAGTTTCAGGTTCTTTGTAAGCTAAGTAGTCACGCAGTCCGACAGAAGAGATAAGGGACGTTAAAACTATTCTATCGCAATAAACCATTTTTATCTCGGACAGTCTACCTTTTAGCTAGCCTGGTTTCAGGTTCTTTGTAAGCTAAGTAGTCACGCAGTCCGACAGAAGAGATAAAAGGCTATAAAATAAAACCATAAAAATCAAACAAAAACCCACATCAAATAAAAATGAGACCTTGTTCATAAACATTAAATTCATAAAACATTCATATAGGTAGTTTATGTTAAAAAATATATATACAAAAGCTATCATACATCATGTAGAAATAAAACATGATAAATATTTAGGAAAAAACAAACACTCGCATTCATACCTACAATAAGCATCATGTTCATAAGCATGCATTTTTATTTTTTTAGAAAATGGGGGGACTAGTAGACAATTGAAGAAAGTGGACATTCCCTGATACCACCCTGAGAAATTGGAACGGCTTTGCGCATTGATGCCACCAGAGGTCCGCTCCGATTTCAAAAAATCCTATGGACGGATTCTCGACCTACTGAAGATCTGTGTCGATCCTACTTTTATCAGGATTCTAGTTCATTTTTGGAACTCTAGTCTGCACTGCTTCGAATTCCTGCAATTCTATATGGTGCCTACCTTGGAGGAGTATGAGATTATGTTAAAATGACCCAAATCAGCCGGGGTCCATATCCGCCATGGAGCATATACTTCTGCAGCACAAGTCGCTGCCATCATCCAATTGTCGTTTCAGCAGACTACCCTGATAGCAAAAGGGAATGTCCAGGGTTGGAAGGTCGCAATGTTGGAAGACCATCTGTCCTCTTTGGCTGAGAGGGCAGAATGGGCTGCTTTTAACACAACCCTGGCTTTAATCATATTTGGAACAATTTTGTTTCCCTTCCATATCCACACATAGACCAAGTCGTCATGGACGCCTTCTTCACCTAGGACGTGAACTCGAAGAGTCCCTTGCCTGCACTTCTTGTCGACACCTTTCTCTCGGTGAAATTCTGTCACCAGAAGCAAGGAAAAACACTTAGATATTTCTCTTCACTACTTTTTGTGTGGGGTATCACACATTTCTACGCCTCTAGTCACATGGGGATGTTCCCCGACCCTTTGAGAAGCTTCTCCAAAATCCCTCTCCACCAACGTACGACCATGGAGTGGAAGGTCGAGATAGAACAATGGGACGTTAACCGATTATCCTGGGTATGCCCTTGGTTTTGACCTGGCCTAGTACTCATCAGATGCGGGGATTATCCGAGCATACCGTTGATAGGACTGAGGCGTTGCATAGCCTATTCTCCAAGGGTGGCTATGAGACAACTCATGAGGACTCAGACTGCAATATCCCGGGATAATAAACAGAATAACAAATCTACTAAAAAATCGCTTCAAAAGAAAGGTGCTACAAACAAAGTTTAATAAATCTAAAAATGATCGTCACAAAAATTGGTAAATTCTTGATATGATCGAAATTACAATAAAGAATCCTAAGATAAAAATATTCTCACTTTGGCAGAAATTATTTGTTACCTCTTTTCTCAATTCAAGAATCATAAATACAAAAATTTAGAATTTTTCGGAGATTTGACTTTATTTATAATAAAAAGAAAAGAAAACTAAAAAAATTATAATCAAACTTAATTTTTTCTAAATGTTAAAACTAATCAAATATTAATCTAATGATTTTATATTGAAATTCTAACTCTATATATATATATATATATATATATATATATATATATATAATTACATATAGTAACCAACTTAATTTTTTGAATAACTTTGACTTTTAACTCTTGAGCCTCCCATAAAAAAAGTTAATTCTGTCAAAAAAATAAAAAATATATATATTTTTTATTTTAACTCTGAAAGTCTACTAATAATTAAATAGCCAAATTAATCTAACCATATTCTATAAAGGTTATTGAACCTATCCAATTAAATCTTTAATTAGATATGCACTTGGATAACAAATTTTATAAAAAAAAGTTAAAAAAAAAAAACTTCTTAAGAACGCTTGAGTTATCGTTGAATATAGTAGTTGTGATTATTATTATTATATATATAAAAGATAAAGATTTGTTCTTTGGAGTGCCGGGCAGGGCTCTCCATTTCGTCTGGTGGTCAAGGGGAAAAGCGCGTTTGGAATAATCGCCTTATTGTTTTGTATTTATTTATATATAAATAAGATATAATTTTTCATAATTATTTCTTATACATATTTTTTTATGTAATTTTATCTTTTTTAATAATTAATTTAAAAAGTATAGTTTTATTTTAATAGTTGTGGGAAAATGTGAACAAAGAGACGTAGGTGTGATAACATAGAACTTAAACGAGGCGAAGAGGATGGAGAGAAAAGATGAAGTGGTAGTTGGTGTACCGGTGCCGGTGGTGCGGGCCTATTACGGTGGGGAAAACGAATACCAAAGAGGAGTGATCCCTCCTAACGCGGTGGTGGGAGATCCCAAGGGCATCCCCATCCACCAGACCATTTACAGGGACACTCCTGCTCCGTTCAACTGCCCTTACTGTGGTAGCACCGCTCTCACTAACGTCAGGTATGCTATTCTCTTCTCTCAATTTCAAATCAAATCAAACATCTATTCAAGGATCAAATTCAAATCATGTCGCAACACAATTTCCCCTTCCTCGACTCTATTAGGATCTTGTCAGTTACTCTACTTGTTATGCACTCATCCAACCCCTCCGGACTTTGTTTATTACACCCTACCACACCTATTCACCTTTACAACGTTTCCTTATTTCGATTAGTACTTCAACTTAAAACACATCTAGTTTCAGATGTAGGGAAATCTTTGTTATTTATTACTCTTTCAGGTTTAAATTTTATGCCTTATTCCACATTGACTTCACTGCCAATTACCTAGACACACTATATTCACAAATGTTATTTTGGGATTCATTTTAAAACGGTTGCTTTACTTTTCTTCCTTCCCGATCGATATTAAGAATATTTAAGCATAAATATAAAAAATGTAATTTAAGTATTTGGACATCACATTCATTTTTTTTAAATTTTGACTTAATCATGATTTTTGAAAATTTTCTGGCAAAAACAGATCAAAGCCTAGTTTGGCAGCATTTGTTGGATGCTTGATGCCCATGATGCTTGGAGTTTGCTTTCTTTGCCCCTCAATGGACTGCCTTTGGCATAAATATCACTATTGTCCTAAATGTCAAGAAAAGGTACCATCCTTCTGTTACAACTAATGGTCTCTCTCTATCTCTGGCCTCAATATGAATCAATTTCATTCCTCCAAATGTCCAATTGCAACTCAATGGCATTATTGGTATGTTCATCTGTAGGTTGCTGACTTTGAGAAATCAGATCCCTGTGCTGTCATGGATCCGCCACACTGGTCTCAGGAGAGCTTTGCATTGTCTGGATAGGATGATAATTCTGCTACTTCCCTTTGTGCTTGCATTTTCTGCAAACTATAACTTCATAATCATATCTTAAGACTTAGTTGCTAAATGTGCATGGGACAAAAAAAAAAAAAAGTTATTGTTACTTACATTTCTTGAGTTTGATCAAAAGTTGAATTATCTACATGTACATCTTTTGTTGGCACAGTTATAATAAACTCAGGTTATGTTAATATTATACTTAGAAGGAGAATTGCTGGCATCCACAACCTGCATACTTTGTTTTGTCAGACAAGAAAATAGTTTTCAGGAGATATTCAACCTCATTTCATTTATAATAAAGTGGTGGCTATTGTTATGTAACAATCCAAGTGCTCATGTTCTTTGGTATACCCAGAAGTAATTTACCTCACTAACTACTACCCTGAACTATCATACTATCAAATATTCCATATATTCAATTACCATAGTTATCTAGCAATGAAATAAAGGAAATTTATATTGAACGTATGGTCCCCTTTTCTAAAATAATCATTAAGAAATAATAAACGACATTTTTTCTGACAAATATTGGTCGTGGTCCCCTTTTGTTACTCAGCTTTGTATCAAATATTGTTTCAAATGCTTCTGTGTCTGGCTCCGGATTTACTATATAAATAAGATATGTGACGCTGTTCGGTGCGGTGTCATGTTATTTACAGCAAAAGTAATGAAACAAACACAACTGTTATTGTTGAAAATGTATGTATCCGATTAATATTCTTAACCGCATTAATTAAACATGCTCATTATAAATATATATTATATACTACAACTTATTATGCCAATAAACAAAAAATAATCAATTTGAGACTTCTTACAAGCTTGAGACTGAGACAGAGGACTTCCTAATATCCAATGAATTAGTCAAATTTTGAATGATCTGATGAGTTTAATGTATAAGATTCATTATCCAAGTACCTTATGTGTAAGATCCACTAACTAAATATTTTTACGTGCAAGACCCAAGTACTTTGATGTGGAAGATCCATTATTCAAGTACCTTGATATATAAAATTCATTACCCGAGTATCTTGATACGTAAGACTCACTACTTAAGTACTCCATGTGTAATATCCAAGTACCATGGGAGACCTACTACCTAAATACCTTTACATGCAAGACCCGTTACCAAGTACTTGATAGTCAAGATTCACTACCTAAAATAATTATTATTGGATTTATAAGTAAACATATCACATAACAAAATATCTTATTTTAACTTTTAGGACTCTTTGTTAGTGTAGTAATAAAATGGTATGAAAAATGATATATAGCATAACTAAATTGCAAACATGTAATGCCCATATAAAATGGTAAGAGTCAGATCAATGACAGATTTATCTTTTTACTGCAATTTTTTTATCATAAAATGTCATCATTTTCATTTTTTTTAGTTTAATTTCTATACATTGTCCCTAAAAAAAATCACTGTTAACCAACAAAAATATCAACTTAACTATGACTTTTAAAATAAATTTTGTCAAATTTAATATTATTTTCAAGACCTGTCAATTTGTAATGCGATAAAAATGAAAAAATCTCGTAGTATGGACTATATATCCTTTTTATATTTAAATTTTCCCAGTTGATGTGGCTCATAAGATATGAATACTGTAGCCTTCATCTTTCACGGAGAAAACGAAAATATGAATAAATCGCGTTTTGTTTTTATACATTTGGATGACAACATATTTTTGGTTATGTAGTTTGTACAGTTTGAGGTTTTGTTCATGGATCTCAACTCATGTAGTGATAGGCCTTGTCCCGACAACAAAGTATGGCGAGGTTCTTATTTGCATCCACCATTTTTTCTTTTTTTTTACTTTCCACACCGCCTTTAACTTTTTCATAAATTGTTGACACCTAAACTATTATTTCATTCACACTCCTTTTTCCAAAATACCTTTCTCCTTCCCTCCCACCTAATTTTCTTTTTTAGTTTTTCCACACCTTCATTTTCTTCTTCCTTACCTTTATTTATTGCTCTCAACTCTTCTTCTTCTTCGTTATCTTAATTGAGTTGTATCTCTCATACCTGCATTCTTTTTTCTCGATAGTATTGTATAATTTTTTTTCATGTTTCCAGCTCAATAAAGACTAATTTATGTAGTACATAATATAAACTAGTTTATATTCATAACAGTTAACTTTTTTTATATGATGCAAATAAATATGATATGACATATAGATGAGTTACTATATATACTAATAACGTTTCTTCGAAGAAAGTATCTCAATGACTAATAAAAAGTAAACCAAACAAGACTTGTTGTTTCATCTTATAGAATAACAATGGCACTATAAGAGCACTTCTTGGCATACATACCAATTGAAGCAAAATAGTTGATAAATCAAGTTATCTTTACAGTGATCTGCTATAGTTTAGATAATTCGTATATTTACTAATAAAAACTTCTGAACTTTGAAATGAAGATTGATATAAAGAGGCTAACTGTGTCACCTTAGTATTAACATAAACAAGATAAATGATTTTTTATAGATTTTTGTAAAGAATTTGCAAGTATTTAAGATGAACTCAATTTAATAATCTGTAAGATTTCAATACAAATTTTATCATAACTCTTAATGTACTCAAATCTTAATTTCTCATTGAAAAGAACCTATAAACCCTAAATTTAAAGCACTAGTCTCTAAATTCCTTTTAAACATACAATTTATCAAAATTAATTTATGAAAAAGGATGAACAAGTGCTTTTGGTCCGGAGGCCGGAGGAGACTGCAAAGTGGTAATCACTTTTAGTTGTGAGTAAATTGAAATTAAAAAAAAAAAAAAGCGTTAATAATTGCATGGCACTTTATAACGAACAAAAAGTGGGTTTGAAAAAGCGTTGGATTGAAGGAAGGGATGGCGGGAATAGGGATCCCTGAAGGTCAATCTATGCATAATAATATGAATACTCTTCGTGATGTGATGAGTTGGATGGTTCAAATTTTGTTCCCACCCTTTCCCCATTCTTGAACGTGAAAAGAGAAGTGTTGGTGGTGGTATAATGTTAATATTACATCTTTGTAAATGTGGTGGTCAATGGTCAATGG
The DNA here is from genome assembly GCA_963425845.1 of Sphenostylis stenocarpa. NCBI lineage: Eukaryota > Viridiplantae > Streptophyta > Magnoliopsida > Fabales > Fabaceae > Sphenostylis > Sphenostylis stenocarpa. Next base: position 21,464,328 of record OY731398.1, read on the forward strand.
TCAAAGAGGCAACATAGTTTGTTTTACACGTGAGGTGTTGATTATATATTCAACAATAATGATGTGTATAGAAAGCTTTTCTCCCTTTGGTGAAGAAAGGAAGATTGTAGAGACGGCTTTTTGTTTTGGACAGTAATGCTATAATAACTTTATACCTGGCTTATGGTGAGTGAGAATGAAAAGGTGTTAACGTGGATAATGAGAGACAGAGACAGTGATGTGGTATAAGTCTGAAATCTCCAACCAAGTCACTTCTTTTAATGAGGAGATAATGGCATTATCTGTCTAAGATCACACAAAGTGAGTCTTTGATGCTGTTGGTGTCCCTCCCACTATCAAAAAAGAAGATACAAACAAGGTACAGTAACTTGAAAGAGAAAAGACCAACATCAACATATGCTGTGCATGCCTCATTCACCCCTCCCAAGTCAAAACTATAGTCTTCGACTTGGACCCATTAACATAACACACATTAAAAGACGAGTATTTCATTTCCAGTCGCCTTTCACATAAAAGTAGCTACCAATCTTTCTATTCACTTTCTTCCTTCCTACCTAGTGCCATTACTTTTTTATGTCCAATAACAAAGGTTACTATGATGCTTCCAGTTAACTAATCGAACATCGTGCTTCACTAAACAGAAACTAATTTATCTTTATCATTTATTACTTCCTCCTTTCAATTGCATTATTAATATTCCTCGCTGCTTTGTGTCGCAGATAATTTTTTCTAGTAATACAAAACAAAGAAATGAACAATTATTCTCCTTCTTTGAAATCACACCATCCACCACCGAATCTAAAGTATGAAATTATTCTTTTTATTTTCAAATACATGCAGTCAAGAGGAAGACAACAATTTAGTTTAAACGACCAGGATCGCCACAAACATTCTTTCTATTCATATTTCTCTATTATAATGCTATAAGCATAAACTCTATTATTTCAACATTAGATAATCAATACCCTATTTGATATCACACGTTATTTTTATCTTTAACGTATTTTCTTTCCTATACATACATTTCAGCAATACTCCTTTAAAATTAAAAAAAATTACAAAAGATATCTCACTTTAAATGCAAATATATATTTTCCTTATTAGAATATCAAATAGTGTTTATAGTCTTTGACCTAACTAAGTATTTTGATCATAAAATTATTTATATACTTGTATAATTAGAGGCCTAGGGAATCACTAATTTGTTTGTATAATATTATTTAAAAAAAGAGTAACGATATTTACACGTAAGACTACATTGCTAGTTGCGTGTGAAAAGTCACAAACTAAGAGGCAGCGTCCAATATCCATTTACGGGCATTATAAAATTCCCCATATATTTGTGATTCCGTTCCAAAAGCATAATTGCATTAAAGAAGAGGAAGATTTGGTCTCTATTGCATGTTTTTGTCAATAGTATTACTGTTTGGCACACTTTGACTACAAATAGAACCATCGATTGGTGTCAGCCGGTGTGAGGGGCGAGGGTCTCAAATCTCTACTCAAGTCAAGTCTCTCTCTACCAACTCTCAGGGTTGCTACTTCATGGAGACGAGCTTGAAGATGCTTTTTCATGTTCTTGCCATTTTTATTCTCCTATCAGACCCTTTTGCTGTTGTAAATGCAAACTCTGAAGGTAAGACACCCATTTGTGTGTGTGTGTGTGTGTGTGTATATATATATATATATATATATATATATCCAGCCATTCATTCTGAAGAATCTTGTCACTATAGTATTTTCTGCTTTATTGAACTTGAAAACGAACAGGTGATGCTCTGTTCGCGTTCAGAAGAGCTGTCAAAGACCCAAACAACGTTCTACAAAGCTGGGATCCAACTTTGGTGGATCCATGTACATGGTTCCATGTTACCTGTGATGATGATAAGCGAGTTACCCGAGTGTAATTAACTCCATCTTATCCTTTCAGTTTCTCACTTTTTTTATTGTGAATGTTAACTAAAAATACTAGGGTGTATTTTTTTATTGCTGCTATTATATATAAGGAAAGTTTGTCTGATACCCATAATCACGATAAATTATCATGAAAAGAACCTGTAACATGTTTATTAGATTAGCGTTAATTATTTCATTGGGTTGGGTTAGGTCTGATAATTGTATACCATGCAGAGACCTCGGAAACGCAAAACTGTCTGGCCATTTGGTTCCAGAGCTAGGGTGGCTCCAGCGCCTTCAGTTTCTGTAAGCGCCGTGGCGAAGTTTGTAGTTATCTATTTCTGCGACAGACATCACTAAATATAAAATGAGGGTTTATTTCTCTAGATGATTAATAGAATGATGAATAATAGATTTTAGTATATGGTATGCAAAGAGAGAACGTAAGATTTGGTTTGCCCTTGTGCAGAGAACTGTACAAGAATGATTTGATGGGTCCAATACCAAAGGAACTTGGAGACCTCAAGAACCTGGTTAGCTTGGGTCTCTACCAGAATAACCTCACTGGCTCCATTCCCTCCAGCTTGTCCAACCTCTCCAGCATCAAATTCTTGTAAGTAAATTAAAAAAAAATATAGTGAGTGAACCATTCACCAAGCCTAAGCCTAGGCCTTTTATGTACATATTTACAGGCGACTCAACAGCAACAAGCTCACTGGAAGAATACCGAGGGAACTCACTAAGTTGAGAAACCTCAAGATTTTGTGAGCCCATCTGTCCTACACTTTTCAATATCACACCTCTCTTCATTCTTCTCCATCAATTCTAATTTCTCGAGTTTAAATTCACTTTTCTTGTTATGCAGAGACCTGTCAAACAACGATCTATGTGGTACTTTCCCGACATTCGGCTCCTTCTCTAAGTTCTCTGAACAAAGGTGAGTCCATCTAAAACTTATTCAGTATTTGCAGACATTGACTTTGCTACTATTTGACAAATTAATATTAATACTTGCAGAAATTTTCTGTCACAGATTCTGTACATAGGTTTAAGCGGCTAGATCTGGAGACTGTGATAACAAAAACAAAAACAACAATAATAATAATAATAATAACAATAATAATAAAAAAATAATAATAATAATAATATAATCTAGATCAGTTGTTCTCAAACGCAGTCATAACAACAGTTGTGTTCATTTGGTGACAAAAAATTAAATTAATACCATCAAAATAAGAAAATGGTGTTTATAATTTACTTTTATCTTTTCAAAGGTGTTCTTTTGTAGAACTTAGCTATTACTACCATGCTTCTGTACAGTAATGACAAAGGCATTCCTCCGTTATTATTTCATGCTTCTCTTCACGATCCATACTCAAGTAGCTGATTCTTTATATTCCTGCAGTTTCAAGAATAATACAAGACTCGAAGGACCAGAATTGATGGGATTCGTCAGATATGATACTGGAGAAAGCTGCAAATGAAAGATAATATCTACCAAATAACGAGTAGGAAGAAGCCAATCTCGTGCAAACAGCGTATCATGGGAAACGCCTATTTTCCTTGCATCCGTTAGTACTTGTATCAATTTACCAATATTATGCATTGCATTCCTATTAGGACCTCGGCAATCCTTTTCTTGGTTTCCAAATCTGTACAGCTAGTACGGATGGCTTGGATGTCTATTTGTAATATATAGATAGATATAGATTAATGACGATGAAAATGACAGAAGACAGTTAAATGTAGGTATTTGGATTTTGCTTACAAGTTCTAACTAAACAAAATCACACCCAATAAGTCCAGAACGAGGGTGTACCCATTTGACTGATCCAAATTAATTCTACCAGTCCATAGAAAATGCCACGGCACCTAGCCACAATTACTAGCAGTTTCTTGAGTGGTTCAACGCCTTCAAGAGTATAAGTGCAAGACGGTCCACGTCATTTCTACTTTATTCGATGGTTATTGCACTCTGAACTTTTCATTAACGATATGGTGATCCAAAAACAAAGCATGGAAGTTGCGCTACATTTACATAAACTCAATTCACTCTCTTTTCATCCAGCTCCAACAGGTTGTAGATAAATCAAAAGCATGATTTTTGAATGCAAATCCAAAGAATTCTGCGAGAATTGACTTGATGTGATCTTAAAAAAGTTTAGTTAGGAAAACATGATAGCAAATTTCAATTACTGAAAGTTACACAGTTTAATTAGACAATTGGATCATTCATACAGGGGGGGTTGATTTGGTTACTATCAATTGCTTAAATGCATATTTCGACAATAAAGCCGATGGACATTTATTGTAAAAAAAAAATTAAAAAAAAAAAATAACCCATAAGGTTGAATTAACAATGATGATGACAGAAAAAAAGAATTATAGGTAAAACGAATATATACAACTTTGCAACTAACCAAAATTTGACCTAAGCTTTCTTGGCCCTAAGCTTAATTTGCCAGGCCGTAAACAGCCTAACTTCAGACGTGAGTAGAATTAGTCTGCATAAGTATCCCTTGACCATACCTGGGTTCATCGCATAACATTAGTCAAAACATGTACATCCCTACATCCCTGAAAAACAGAAAGTGAACATTATTAAATCATATATAAGTTAAACCAAAATTTCTCACAGTATTGGTAATAGGAACTAAGAACATCAATAACGCAATTTCTAAATCTTTAAATGGTGAACACAATTAGTTTAGAACTGAAAATTCTCCTATGATAAAAAAATAAAAATGGCCCATCATGTCCTAAATTCTGTAGTCCATCAATTATAAACATCTACACCTATTGGACATACATGTTATTTTTCAAAACAGATGAAAAAAATGGATATAAAAATATGACTAGAAATTTTAAAGTAAAAGTACATAGTAAAACGTCAAGTCCATTTAAAATTAGATGCTTGCACCAAAAATATTCTTAATGCCAATGTGCATTTCTAGTAGAAAGTAATTGTAAGGTCACATAGTTTATTTTGTCATAATATGCAAAACTATTCCAAAAGTTTACACGCTTAGATACATAAATAATTTCATAACACATCCCCTCACACAAGTGCCTTTTGGGCTTGAGGCATGAATAGGTCCCACATGTCTTGTGTTAAATTCAACACTTTATTAGAATTATGAGAGTGGCTGAGAGCGAATTCTAGATCACTTGGTCAGTGAAAGTTCGAAAGAATAATACATGTTGAAATTATAGAGATTTAGGTATTGCAGGAGGAAAAGGAGAGATTAAAAAATATTATGAAATCAGTACTGATTTCATATTATATGAAATATCATGTTAAAAATTACAATACATAAAGCACCAACCCTGATATATCCTAGTATTTTATCATAATCCTAATTTATAAAGACTTGAGAGATATAACATACTATAAATTACTCTGAAGATACAATCAAAATAATATTGGATATTCGTCATTTAACAACTTTATTCCACTGGGTGGGTATTGGATATCTTTCATATATTCTAAGAACTTGAAGATAGAACTTGCTCAATAATAGGTGTCCTATACCAATGGCACTTAAGTTCTAGATATTATAGAATTAGGTACTAACCTTTATCTCCATTTTATCCCATTCCAAAGCAGGCAAATTGAAACGAAGGTTTTGCCATTTATATATGTAGTTTCGACACTTCATACATTATCTCAAATTCATAATTAAAAAAAAAATGTTCAAATAAATCTAGGAAAACAAACTAATAGAAAATAAGAAGAAAAAAGTAAACAAAACAGCTCTTGTTTAAAAATTACCTCTGGTCTATGACATCCAGACAACAGCCTCAGCAATCCGATGATGGCTGACTAGTAGATAACGCTATTGGCATCAGAGGAGGAGAATAAATATTCTCAGATACAGACGACCTATGAGAAGAATCTAGTGTTCTAGGCACATGTAGTGCTGCTACTCTAGTGCCACTAGAAGGTATGGAGAAACTACGAGCAATAGCCTGAGGTGGGATTGGCAATGGAGATGCAGCACTTGATGCAACCAAACTATTTGCAGAGGAAGCCTTTTGGCCTCTAGACACCAATGGACCAGAATAACCAACCAAACCTAAAAGCCTTGAATTGGATGGGAAACTGGTTGGAGGCCTAGGAAGTTCATGAAGCTCACTTATTTTGGGTGAAGACCTAAGAGTGGGAGAAGTACTGCGAGATACATTAGGAGATGATGATCGAGGCTGAGGGATTTGAGTTGGCAAAAGAGGTCCAGAGAACAGGTGAACACTTTCTACCAAGACTGGCTTGGTTGGGCCGGGATTACTTGTCAATGGGCCAGAAAAGGCATGTCTTTTAATCTTTTTAGAGTAAGCAGAAATGTAATCATAGTTTGAGGATAAAAGACTATCTCCCAGAGGAAGCGGCAATCTCGTGGAGCCAGTATTGCTGTTACTTTCCTTGAGTACTGACTGTGCACTTCTGACAAAAGAACCAGAAAATTCATCTCCAATATGTTTTTCAGGTTTCTTTTGTTCCAATGGGGATGAATGCCACATGTTCTTTGTAGGTTCACTTAAATTTACCTGCATTTTGGAAGGCTTTGGATTATTTGACCCGGAGGAGGTTGAACTCTTAGCATCAACTGGTGTGGGTAACACATATGAACTAAATTTCCGTGATAAAGATGGGCGCATCTGTCTCAGTTTTTCACTAGCATCAGGTTTATTGTCAGCAAAAAGCGGGGCAGATTGGCTCCCCGTCCTAACCCTAAAGGAAAACAAATTCCTTTGAAGTTTATCTAAGTTTTCCTGCAAACAGAGCAAAAGATATTCATTATGTATGCTCTTCCATACTTTAAATTTTATAGGCAAAAGAAAATTGATGCTAATAGATGTCCTTTTACATTTGCAGCTTCAGCTGTAGAACCTCTAGGAAGTGCAAGTTCCACCTGATCCAGCTGAAAAGATGCAACCAGAGTTAAGTAGCATGTCATCAAGATGAATAATAACAGCTAATTGAAGTGTTTTATAAACTTGACATTAAAACTATATATTTTGAACCAAAATCTTCATAATCAGAAGTTCATTGTTGAAAACTTGCATAGCATCACAGTTTACTTGAAGACGTTCTTTCTCCATCCATCCATCCATCCATCCATCTTACAACATTCTAATTAAACTATATTACTCGTGTGTACAGAGCAGTTAGTCACAATTAAATAAAGAAGGATGCAAAGCTTCTGAGCATTGGACTGTAAAACAACTTTGCCCACAACTCTAATCCTCCTGTTCTTTGGTTCCTAAAGGCCTGCCTACACAACATAATCTCCCGCCAGGAATTTATTCATTCACTAATTAATTTTGATTTCCCTCATTCTCTTTAGTATGCAGTAGGATTCAAACCCCTCAATCACCACCACATGAGTGCACAATCATTCACCTACTCAGTTTTGCCTGTTAGTACATGTAATTGCCCAACCTTCACTAGAAAACCAGCTCTAAAAAAACTCAAGAAACATAAAAGGGGAAGAAAAAGAATTGAAGATCCCAACTTAAGTAGTTACCTCCATTGAGTTTTGTGATGTAGAAACTTCTTGGTCTTGTTCTATTTGTCCATAGTCAAAACTTAGCTCCCCATCATCATAACCACCACCACCATCATCATCTCCATAATCACCTTCATACCCATCCTCCTCTTCAAGACCACTGAACTGGTAATCAATGTGCTGCTGTTCAGTTACAGATTTTACATGTGGTTCTACTGTCTCAAGGGACTTGACTGCTTTCTTGAAGAAACATAACTGTTTTAGGGCAAAAAAGAAAGCAATGGTAATCAACATAAAAATAAAAAGTAGGAATTTCCAATTCTTACAAGGAAATAGAGGCATATGCAGAACCTGAGAAGCATGGTGACGCGCTGCCTGTGTTAGAAGACTACGTGATTGTCCTTGCTTCAGAGATTTCAATCGGAAAACAAACAAAGTAGCCTCTTCATCATATTCATCATGAGCAGTTTGCAACTGCTGCAAAGAAAAAGTTCCTTCTTTCCCACCTTTAGACCTGCCTCCTTCTCTGTATCTTGTTACCATATACTCGTATAAGTCTCTGCAGATCATATAACACGATGACAAGACATATATCACTAACAGTCAAAGATAAAACCAGATCCAACAAAATATTTCAAACCTTTTCTCGTCACATTGCCGTTTCATCTCCTGGTCGAGTATCAAAACAGACACAAAAATGATGAAAATTACAGAAGGTCCTCCATGTAGAATATAAAATTAAATATATTTTTAGGTTATATAGCAATAAATCTGAAAATTGGAGAGTAATTGTGGGAAATCAAATAGTATTTTAGGAAAGAATAAATTAGGAAATTTGTAATCTGTACAGATTTGAACAATTAGGAACAATCCCAATCCCATTCATCAAGAGATCCTAAAATAACTTAGGTTTACTGTATATATATTATATGATCTCTTTGTATTAAAATAATAAAATAAGATTTCATTTAATCTAATTTTCCAAGAGTAATGTATAAGTAGGTTTGTGCATGTGTAATAGATAGAGATTAAAAAAGGTTAGAAACCTCAACAATTCGAAGTTCATTCAAGAGAGACTCTGATGGAATGGTAATTGTCTGGATTATATGAGAACGCTGGAATGGGAAATGGGAAAGAAAAGAGAGATGAAAACCAGAGAAAATAAGTAGGAAAGATAAAATGAAAATAGAGAGAAGATTAGGAAGTGACGTAGTCATCAATGAGTTCGTGGAGTTTGAACTGGATTTTGCCAAGCATGAGGAGAAGTTTTCCTGGAAGAATAGAATTGGGAAAGTGGTTAATGAAGAGATAAAATTAAAAGGGTGAAGAGGCTTGTGGAAGTGGAAGTGGAAGTAGATGTAGAGTACCAATTTCATCTCCGTGATCATTTAAAGCGATCTTCTCGAGAAGACAAGAGCCCATGTCCCGCAAGGACTCCGAGAATTCTGCAAGAAGAGCATAACAGATGATATGAAAAGAATGAATGAATGATATGTGTGGACGAAGATGATAAAGATATATATCAAATGTCCCAACCCTACCATAGGCACTGCTGGCGGTTGCTGCTGCGGCGGAAAGCAAGGTGTCATAGCAATCCCTCATATCCTGCATATCCTGAAGACAAATTCCAAATCTAATTCCAATAGCATCAATGAAAACCCTAAAACTTGTGTTGTATTGTATGGTATGATATATAGAAGAAATAGAAATGGAGAGAGAAATGAGAATGAGAAGTCATGCCTTCGTAGCCCGAGCGAGCTCGTCAAGCTGGCCAAGAGGCTGGATGGACTTGGAAGAGGCATGCTTGTGATTGTGAAGTGCCAGACCTCGCAATTTTTTCAGAGAGTTCTTCATCGATGTCTTCCAAATGTTTCTTCTCCTCTCTGCTATTAATTTTTGCTTTGTTTCTTTGCAATCAACCACAGATCAGAGTGAAGATGGCAAAAGGAAATCACCAACAACAACATCTACAACAACAAGGAGATGGTCAAATCCCCATCCCCATCAGACCATTTCTTTCTTCAACCGCTTCCTCTGCTTACGCCAACAACTCCTCCCACGCAAATTCCACCACCCCAACCTTTCATTGTTTTCATTATTATTGTTATTATTATATACTTTTATTCACTCTTACTATTATATTATGTTATCATTCAATTATTATATTATAAAACTGATAACCCAAAATGCTTTCATTCACTGGTCAAAAGTCAAAGCAACACTTCCTACACATACAATTTTTTGTTTTTTTCTTCAAACAAGAAACAATAAAAAAAATCACACCGTACTAAACGATATTCAATTTTTACTTCTAAAATAATAGGAAAACTATTTTTTTTAATTATGTTCTTTAATTAAAACTAATACATGTTTTCTAAAAATAAAATATAGTTCGTATGGGAAAAATATAAAAAGGGAATACCTCGACATTTAAAACTTATAAGAATTCATCACAACTTGACTGAATTTGATACTAAAATTTGCTTTGTAAATTGGAGTGCAATTCATACATGTGAACATAATTTGCCACATGAACAGGTAACTAGTATCTAACTTTGAAGAAGAAAATTATCAATTATTATTGTGAAGAATCGAGTCAATAATTCCACATCATGAACATAATTGGTGTCATGCACAAGTGACATATGCTGCAACATTTTATTGTGTTTTTTATGCGTGTTTAATTGATAATGAACTTGAAATGCCTTTAGGTTCAAGGTTTACAAATGATTTTAGTTAGCCACTAATTAGGGAGAACCTTGGAAGAAGAAATAACACAGACATCGGGATCTAATACTATTTATCTTTCTTCCATCTTCTCTATTGTAATGGTTCTTACTTCATCTTTAGTTTGGATTTTCATATGTTTGAGCTCAAATTTTTTTTTTCAACAAGTAGACCTTAAACCTTAATTAACTAATAGATCTTTAATTAAATTGTCTTTATACTTATATTTATTTTTTAAAAATGTAAGGTGTTTTACTATCATTTAACATAATTATAATCACTTACTAAGAATTAAGCTATCAACTTACTCGTTAGAATCATAGAAAAAGAACATAGGTTTGAAATCATGATAAGAGTGTATTCGATTTTTCAAGGAAATAATGAAGTTATCAGGAAAGTATGAGTAAATTTAATTAGTAAATCATCAATCTGATCCTTGAAGTACAAATTGCTTTTCTCCTATTTAATAATTCTATGAATAAAGTTGATATTGGTTACCTAATCACAGATGAGTATTTATGAATTTCTTGACTAATTTTTTTTATAAAAGAATAAGTGAATTAAGTCATTTTAAATTTGTACAATATTAACACGAGTTTTTAAATAATGTCTTATATTAATTAGATCAAACGATATCTTAAGTCTAAACATGATACACAATAATTTTCATAACTTCCAATTTTATAAACAAATAGATCACCAAATTTATAAGCCGAAGATTCAATATTTTTAAAATAACCTCTTTGGATCTCATTGCAACATGATTTAGCCAAATTCCATATTTGACATGAAAATATATAAATGGGATGCAATATCTTTCCATGCTAATTTCTAATCATTTACTTTGATTATTCTGATACGTTGGGTCATGCCCAAATTTGTAAAACAAATAAAAAAAATAACTTTTGTTTTTCATTGTCATTATGTAAAACAAAATTGAAAATAGAACATTTTTTTTTACGAAAACTTCAAACAAGAAGTTATGGTAAATAAGAAAAAAAATTGTAAAATTAAGAAAATAAAACAAGTTCGACTCATTTAATTTTTGGGTTAAATAGGTTCAAGTCAAATTACTGGGTTGATATATTTTTTTTTCTAAACTTCAATAGTCTAATTTTTTCTATCTCTGTTTATGCAAGTCAATGAAAAAAAAATCTTTAATAAATTAATTCATCTAACTTATATTAATAAATCAACTTACATATTTTAATAATTTTAAAAAATTAAAAAAATACATATTTAAGTAAATCAGTCCTCCTAATCCATCATATCAAGTCAAATTGTATAATTTTTATTCATTAGAAAAATAACCAAATTACCTAACCAATTTTTAACATAATCCATAATAAACAAATCTTGGCTCACTTTAATACCTCTACCATCCATCAGCACATTGTTCACGGTGAAAAATTTCTAAGGATAAAAGATGAACTCATTTGTGCAATGGATTCTGATAATTGGATTAGGTAAAATTCGTAAAGAAAGCAGCTATGTGTAAATGGAAAATGAAGGGTTCCAGTCTAATTTTCTTCTATTGACATTAACAGCAGCCAATAAGATTTCGTGATTAAGGTAGATCAAATACGGACCTCACATCAATATCAAGTATCTATAGTTTGCCGATGTAACTATAACAGTAAACGAAAATGAATCAAAACAGTCCGCTGGATAGAATAAGAAACTCAATGTGTTCAAAAAATTGACTACTTCGTTATTGCCAAACAGAAACCCAAAAACACAGACGATTTTCCCGCCGTGTCATTTGTTTTCCAAGTGTTATTAAGCATTAACTTCCTCACAGATATGCTGGCTGAGAAGGGGAAAAAATGTATAGCATCTGTGAGTCCTGAAAATTAGGAGTATACAACAGAATCTTTAAACCAAAGCCTAGCATAACCCACGAGGTAAAACCAGCATCTTTGGTTTCAATTTCTTCTTGCTGTTTTATGGTGGAAATTGGGGAAAAATTGTTTTGGTACATCGAGGATTACCAAAGAACTAATCAGGACATGGAAATTTCTAGAACTTTCAAGCAGCTGCAGCCAAAGGCACAGATCTATGGCATGCTCGCTTTGCAGCACGAACAATATCTTCAATCTGTACATCCACATTTACCAGGAAACAATCAGATTTAAATTATCTACAGACATATACCAAAACCTTTTAACAAATTAGCATCTAGCTTTTAATCGAGTACAGAACACGTGTCATACCAAACCATCGTGTCCATTCAAGATAGAAATACATTTATGGATCCAAATATAATAAATCTTCCAAAACAAGTTGAAAAATTCAGAGAAAACAATTAATATTCTAGAATCATTACCTGGGGGACAGCCATTCTCTCCAGATTAGCTGCATAAGGCATAGGAACATCAGCCCCAGCAATTCTCTCAACCGGCGCGTCAAGGTAACCAAAGCTCTCCTCAATGACAGAGGTGCTGCTCAAAAGAAGTACACACATGATTTCCAAGAGTTGGCCAGAAAGATATAAAGAAAGTCAGTGTGAAGAGACTAACCAGATTTCAGCCCCAACACCATGTTGAGGAAACCCTTCTTCGACTGTCACCAGCCTGTTGGTTTTCCTCACTGAAGTATTGATTGTGGCTCGATCAAGCGGTCGAATTGAACGCAAATTAATAACCTGTGTGGATAAAAACATGACTTACCATTATCATAACCCAAATGAAGTTCTGCAGAAAGAGGGGAGAGTTCATTATAAACTATTGCAAATCTCACCTCAGCACTGATTCCTTCCTTAGCCAGTGTCTCAGCAGCCTAAACACCAAGAAGAGATATTTAACCATGTTGTCTACTTTGTTAGTACAGAAGGGATGGGAGATTTTTACCTTTTTAAAAATAAATTATAACATGCCACATAAGACACTGAACATTCCAGAAAAGAAATAAATATTATCATTGATTCTTGTCTTATTATTAAATGTATTGGAAAACTATATCTTTCTGACCAATTGAACAAACAAGTAAACAACATATTATACATATCTAAAATACAAAAGGATCTCACGGTAACAAACCTTGAGAGCATAGCCAACCATTTTTGAATAGGCTGTAATAGTCACATCTTTTCCTTCCCTCTCAATCTGGTAAAATGCATGAAGTAAACGAAGGATTCAATAAGAACGCATTATTGGGCGGTAAATAACTAAATATGGCTCTAGAAAACAAGGATTCATATACTATATATTTAACTACCTTTGCTTTTCCTATGGGAAGGCAAAAACTGGAATCAAGAGCTTCAGCCGAAACAGGGAACGACTCACCATATCTAGGGAACATAATTCACAAATTATATAATTTTTAGAACAATAACTGATGTCAAAACTATAGCAGCTCACTTTCATGTACAAATCAAGTAACACAAGTTTCTGCTTGGGGGGGGAGAGTAGGGAATCAAGTAGCACAACTTACAACAACTCATTCTCAAGGAAAACAACAGGATCAGGGTCCCTTATAGCAGCTTTAAGCAAACCGCGTGCATCTTCAGATGAATAGGGCGTCAAGACTTTCAAACCAGGGCATGAAGCATACCAAGATGCATAACACTGCACAAAAGCAAAGTTGTAGTATACACAGATGAAACCTAACATATTCACCACTTCTCCATAGCTTGAAAGCAGAGTAAAATTCAATACAGAACTTAAACAAATACTTGAAGAAAGTTTGTACACAAAAGAAAGGAGCTCTGGGTACCATACTTGAGAATGCTGGGCACCAACCCCAGCAGCAGCACCATTGGGTCCTCTGAAGACAATAGGTACAGATATTTGCCCCGCAGACATGTAATTGGATTTTGCAGCAGAATTAATAATATGGTCTATTGCCTGCAGCAAAAGTTAAAATACAATGAGTGGGTTAGAATTAAATATTTATTCAGCAAACTAATAAACCAAGATGCTGCAGATGCATACCAGACGAAGGAGGCCAAAAATTAAACATCATTACACATGTTGACACAATATTCTTCACATTTTATTAGTACTTCAATATTCAACATTAAGATTGCAAAAATAAGGGCCTACTTAGAGAGGAAAGTGTTGACAAGTAACCAAATTGCAGAAAGAAGGCCTGGTATCTAACACACTAAATTGATTTGTATGGCATTGATGTGATGTTCAACTATTAGTTAAATACTAAAGAATTACTTGATTTTTACAGTCACGTATGATAGGCAATCATAACAATAAACTCAATCCCTCCTTGAATATAGAGATCAGCAACTTGGCCCAAATCCTTAGCTTTATATCTTTAGCAGGGTAGTCAAACACAGAATTTCAAAAGTATTTAATTTGTCATCACTGCAATGCACAGAGCACCAATTCAGGTTTTTGATAGAGCAGCAATCACAAGCCCAAAACATGTCAAATCCTGACCACTATTGGTGATTTGTCATGTGCCCCACCGATTTATGTTGTCATATCTATGATGCATCCCCATCTAGCTTGATCTTCAACATTTTTTTCTGGTCAAAGGACCCAACAGTATGCCATTTACCAGCATGCATTGTTTTCCACATCACCAACTCCTCTCTAGTTTGAGGTTCACCATTTTCCATTATTTGCCGTTATTTTCCAGCAACCTGTTGGTGTTCTTCACAATAACTCCCATTTCTGCCACCTCTGCACTCTTGGACACCTCCTCAGTTTTGTTACGTTGCTATCTCCTTTTTGTGTTGAGTAGTTTACACTTCAAAACCCACATGGTGAAATCCCTACAACTCCTTAGAGGCTCAAACTTGTTGAGGTTTTGTGTTGTACTCTTTCAATCCTTATGATCCTTTCTTGTCACTAACTATTAATTATGCCTAATATTTTACATTCTTGATGAATGTATATCATTACGACTTTTAATTATCAATGATGAATATGTTTTATACAGAGTAATTATTGGCTTTTGAGCACTTATATGTCTACTATAAATTAATTATATCATTTGTCTTATATACACTAGTGGATGTCCATATTTTTTATATTATGAATTTATTTTAAAATATTTTCAATTTTTTTCCCTTCATTCTTTAAATGTAGCCATTTTCTTTTTTCATTCATTATACTATATCACAATTTTTACTCTCTCTCCTCTTTCTTTTAATTTTTTAAATGTATAAATCATAATTATTTTGCCTATATTATCTCTCTTATGTAAATCATAATATATTATTTCTATGACACTTTTTTCTCTCTTCCCTTTATATGAAGTATAGATAAAATTCTGTACAGTTCATTTTGCCCTTCTGCCAAGCATTTCTGGGACTAGCTAGGCACACCTATATCCTGATTATCAAACACAGTCTCTCAGGGAAGGGAAGGGAAGGGAAGTCAACATATTTCCTTGTGGAATCAATCATCATGTATTGAAAAACTCAAAACTCTTGTATTCCTATCACTAAAGACAAAACTCATACAATGTCATCTAATTATCTTCATGGACTGCCAGGTATACATAACATTATACATACAAATAAATTAAGCGCTGCTTCTGTAAGAAAAGTAAGCTTAACTCCACACTCAGTTCAACAAGTAAGGATGCAATAAAGATAAACTCCAACCTGCATGGAGAAGTTAAAAGTCATAAACTCCACAACAGGCCTCAGACCATAGTACGCAGCACCAACTCCAATCCCAGCAAACCCAGCCTGTATTGTATTTCACAAAAATATTATGTCAATCCAAGACAAGCAACTAATTATGAATAAATCCTGTTCTTTTTTTTTAAGGAATAATCGGTTAAGTTCAATTCATAAAAGTCCGTCTGTTAATCTAATTTTAAAGATGGAGAATACACCACACATGGTATTGAAAAACATAATTCGAACATGGATATGAGAGCACATGTAAAAGTGAGAAGCTGAAAAGGTCAATTTTCATGTTCAATAAGCAATCTATTTCGGAGAGTTTGATGCAGCACAATGAAGAGCACAAAATCCAAAAATAATATCTCATCATGCCTAATTCCAAGGAAAGCATCCTAAAGCCATCATATTATTAAAGCTTCAATTTGTTTATTTTATTGGATGATTCCATTAATGACTCATTGAACGTATCAAAAGTTGAACTTTGGCAAGTTCAGAGAGAAATTTAGAAGTGGTTAGATGCCAAAATCCTACAAATTTCATTTGGAGAAGGTTCAAGGTGAAACAAATGTGCTTGGGTTAGCCATGCCAATCAACATCTTGCTAGTTCAGAAAATGAAGAATATCAACAGATAATAATAAAGAGTCTGGTTAAATGTGATAGTTTAAGTTCTTTTTTTTTTTTTCTTCTAATACAGGTTTTTAACTGAAAATTGCATACAATGAACTTTTCAACCCAAAAAATTGTTCTTTCTTGTTGTCCTATGATAATAATTACTACTAGGTCTAACAGACTAAAACTGGCAGAGGCTAGAGCCTTTATAAGTACCAAATGTGTACCAATTTGCAACCATTGTTACCTGAAAGTAAATCCAGTGAACAGAAGTAAAGAATGAAAGGGAGGGACGGAAGGAGATGGTAAATAAGTTGCAAAAAAATGGGTGGAATACAATGAAGTATGAAAGGAGATAGGAAATGTGCGCTAGGAAAATGACCTCAGTGATTGGTGTATCGAGAACCCTCTCAGGGCCATACTTCTCGAGCAGCCCCTTGGATATCTAAAATGAAAGAAGAAAGTTAAGAGATGAAAAGTAATAGTATCGAGTTGTTAAATCCAGATGTTGGCAAGACAACTAAACTGACCTTGTATGCACCCTGATATTCGCCAACCTGCAGTTAAAAAGAAGCAAAAATGAAGGAAAGAACATAAAAGAAGAATTGTAAAATGGAAAGAGAGAATAGAATAGAATACAAATGGATGACCTCTTCACCCATCAAGAAGACTTTGGGATCCGCTGACATTTCCTCATCGAGTGCGGAGTTGAGAGCCTCCCGGACATTGATCTGCAGCGAAAGACGCGAATAAGAGAAACGGCGAGATTTGTTGATATTTGATAAGAGATTAGATGAGAACAATAATACATACCTCTTTGGCGGCAGAAGAGAAATGTCTGATTGTGGAGAAGGCTGGGCGAATACTCTGAGTCTGCAAACAAAAGTGTGCGTTGTGTTCTGTACATTATATGAAGTCTGGGGAAATGCAATCGGAATCAGACAAAAGTCGTACCTTGTGCCTTACAACACCCCACATCTTGCTTCCTGGATCTTCAATCAAACAAACCAAAACTAGTAAGTCACAAAAGCCGTAATCCATCAACGAATTCCATCGTTTTAAATTAAAAAATTAATATATTAATAGGCAACATGCACAAGAACAAGATATAAACAAACAACATCTACAGTGGATACAAAAACCCTAGGACAAAGTAAGAGGCGTGCGTGCGGATTGAAACAAAGATCTGGAAGAAGATGAAGAATCCGCACCTGTAACTGTAGCTGGATCCGATCGCCACTAGCTTAACGATTTTCACACAAGACGTAGTATGAATGAATCAGACCAAACCAAACCAAACCAAACATCCACTGCCTTTCGCTTATTCACTATTATATAATTATTTATTAATGTTTTTTTTTATTATTATTTGTTATTATTCAAAATTATTTAAACATTGTAAAAATAAATTTAGAGCTATAACCTTTTAGGTGACCACACTGTGATGTTCTTCAATTTTAAATGGCAACATTTTTTCAAAACTTATTAACTGTCGTTTAACCCTCAGAAATTATATTTTAAAGTATTAATTAAAAAACTTAATCGGTTCGCATCATATCACAACGTGTATAAATACAAATTAATATCCTCGCTAACCACATGGGTCGACGCGAGGTTAGGTAGTACACGAGGCATGCACCATCTTCTTCGTCCCCCCACGCAACTCACCAACCCACTCCATAAACATCACTTGTAAACTTCAAATTAATGATTTAAACAAAATTCTCAATAATATATTTTTCTTATTAAAATAATTTATTTTTGTTTAATTTTTATTATTTCCATGTCTAATTGACACATTTATTATTGGATAAATATATTTATTGAGATTTTTTTACCTATAGTGTTATCATAATTACGCAAGACTAATAATACTGTGGGGACCTCAATGCACGAAAAAAATGAATGTTTATTTTAAAAAATAGTAATAGTTTAATTTTTTATTGGAAAATGAAAATTTATTTGTTAATCTTTGCACAAAAAATCGAGTAATTAACTAAATAATAATAGATTGATAATATTTATTTCTCAAATTAAGTTGATATAGTTTATTTAGCTTTTTTTGTTGAAAAAATTATTATTTACTTGGATTGAATTTACTTAGATTAAGACGTTATGATAATTAACATTATAACAAAAATTATGCAGGGGTAGGCTTACTAAAAAAATACAGTGAACTATGTGTTTTTAGTGTTTTATCTTTAGATATATTCAGTTTAGTTTATTATTATGTTAGAAGCAATTTTAGAGAATGAAAACAGTGACCGTGGTGTCAAGTGAAGAAAGAGAGTGTAGTGTATTTTTTATTTTTATTTTATTTGGAAATACTAATTAAAAGGAGAGTGTGATAGTAAAAGGAGAGTGTGGAAATAGAAATTGGCCCAGAAAATTGTTAAGAAAATGAAAGCCCAAAGCGAAATGACTTGGGTTGATCCCAATTGGAGATGAGAAAAAGGGGGAAGTGGTGGATGAGCAGCGGAAATAACAAATTGGAATCGAAAGAAGAGACTCGGAGAGATGGGAGGTGCATTGTGGGGGACGCGGGTGATGGAGATTGTGAAGAAGCATGACTCGGGAGGACTCGTTTGGAAGAGAATTAAACTCACCACCACTCGTAAAGCCAATGCTAAGAAGCGCCTCCTCCGCGTTTGGCAGGTTCCCATTTATCTCTATTTTGCTAATTTTTTAGGGTTTCATTTCTTCTTCTTTTCTCAAACACTTTTTTTTTCGTCTATTGGATTCCATTTCAAGAATGAAGCTGTCCTCAAGGCATGTTCTCAGCCATCTCCCTCCGCTTCTGCCACTGCCAACAAACCTTGAAAACACTTGTTTCTTGCCACTTTCAAGTACTCACTCTCTTTACAGCATATCCTGTGATGGAAGATTTTGGTACTTGTGGATGTTTGGTTGATCAGATTTAATTTTGAACTGCATGTGTTGTACGTTCAGGATGGAGATCCATTTTTATATTTTTGAAAATAGTAAAAGAAGACATAGAAGAGGCCAGAACCGTCTTCCATTCCAATCATAGTTTTCTTTTTCTTTTTGTTGAAATTCAATCTAGGTCTCTGAAATTTTTTGCAGACTGAGTCTTCGAAAAAACAAAAAAAATAGCTTGAGTTATGTTCTGTTCTGTTAATCATATGAATTCAAATAAAGTTAAATGCAATTTGAAACAGACAAGAGTCACCCCTTGTGCCGAAACAAACAACATCTAAGGGGAATTCAAAAACCCTAGGACTAAGTAAGAAGCGCGTGTGTTGATTGAAACAAAGATCTTGAAGAAGTAGTAGAAGAATCCGCCCCTGTAGCTGTTACTGAATCGATTACCGGTATGTTATGCACATCGATATCCTCGCAAACCACATGGTGGAGCGAGGTAGGTAGGTACACGAGGCCACCACCATCTGCTTCTTCCCCCTCCACGCAACTCCCCCCAACCACAATCCATTACCACATTCCATAACAACACTAGTTAACTTCAAGTTAATAATTAAAATACAATTCTTAATAATATATTTGTTTTTTCTTATTCAAATCGATTTGTTTCTTTTAAATGTAATGAATTAAGTAAGTCTCAATTATTATTTTATAAAATTCCTTTCAAATTTATTTATTAAATGCTATTTAAAATAGTGTACCGTCAAATTTTCTTTTGAAAAAGGTTCCGTTAAGTTTTTTGTCTTCATAATTTAGCTTCTTTTCATATTTTCTTGCGTAATTTTTCTTTTAAAGTTTAATTTTTTTATTTTTAATGTATTTTATTAAAACAATGTTAAAAGGTATAATCAAGACAACGTCATGTATCACTTCATGTCACCATTTTATTTTGATTTATTTTTTAAGGCATAAATGATAAACTAGTGTATTCAACTAGATTTCAAATTTTATATATTTTTTAAAAAAAGTCTAATGGTAATCCATCACGACTTTTAAACATTGAAAATAATTTTAAAAAACTAAAAACAAAAATATAGTATTCCATTGATATTTTCAGAATTTTGTTTAGGATAATAAAATCTGATGGTATTTGTTGAACAAATTAAATAATATCTAAAATTAAGAATTTTAGCAAACTAACAATTATTTAAAACCAATTACTATAATTTCAATATCTAATGGACAAATTAAATTTTAGGAAATGAGATTATTTGTTACACATTTTTAATACTATCCTCATCTTTTAAGAAGTAAAAGTATACAAGTTACATATGTAGGTTTCCTTTCTTAGCGTAATCATCTAATATATATTTTTTCATGAAAACATAGGTAGTGTTGAAGTCCGTTTTTCTTTGCCCTTTTACGTTGTTCATATTATTATTATTATTAACCTTTTGTATTATTTTGTTAGAAAATTTCATTTTCACTTATAGGTTGCGTGTAAGAATGATTTATGTCTAAAATCTAATCAATACATGACGAATAGAAGAGGGGTTTTGTTTTGGTTGAAATATTTGGTTTGGGCCTGGATTGAATTTGTGCTTGACAGGGGTAGTGGGGGTGGAGGTGTTTTGGGAATTGGGGTCATGTGCTTATGGATACTAAGCAAGGGTTCCCTCTTGTGGAAGTGAATTGTGGAAGGAGAAATAATTGGCTTAATCAGGTGATTGACCTAATCAGGTGAGGCTACTACCATTGGAGTGTGTGTGTGTGGGTCAGGTCATGTGTGGTCTACCCACGTGATTGACAAAAATGTTGTGTTCCTCTCTCCCTCCTTTATTTTCTTCGTGAAAATGAAACTTAATACAAAACGTGACGTGAACAACTCTAACACCCTTGTTTCATCATTCCAAACTACTCCCTTCGCCAATTAATTCTGTTTTATTTCATTACACACTTTTACAACTATGTTTTAACGATAACTACTATTTTACATGAATCAAAACATGGCCGATATGTAAAAGTTCTTAACAATAATCGACTTCCTACTTTAAAAGCTAGAGAGCTATAAAACATTTGTAAAAAAAAAGTATTTTGACACACAAAACCCATCAATGCAATTGATATTATAATAATGATTTTTTTTATTAAACCTTTTATTGATTGTTATATTAATAAAAATGAGTTGTAGAGGAAGTTGTTAATTTTGAAGATGTCAAAATATACTCCTCTAAAACATTCCAGTTACTAAAACTAAGATTAATGGTTTGTTTGTTTTCAACGACAGAAAAAGGAAAAGTGCCAAGATACGTGAATTTTAAGCATTTTTATCTAAAGATGGTCGAAATTAAAAAAAAATAAAAAATCTTCCTCTCTCGTGCGGGGAAAAAGAGAAAGTTGAATTTTCTAAATATCGATTATCAGTTTATTCATACTCGATTATGTTTGAAAATTTGTTATTTAATATATATTTTTTATTTTTTTTATTTTTTAATAATAAATAGTTAAAAATTATATTAAAATATATATTAAAATAATAAATAAATTTATTTTACTTTCTACTAATTTCTATTCTTTTTTTTAATTCAACCAATCTCATTTTCTTCTCTTTTTAACATTTTTTACTCTTTAAAATCCCCTCTTCGATCCAATCAAATCATAAATGATAAAATTAGAAAACAAAGCCATGCTTACATAATATATGACACCAATAAATTTGTCTTTATCATGATTTCAAACGTTAATTTCACAATTATATTTATAAAAACAAAAAATATATAATTTAAACAAGTCGCAAGACACTTTTAAGCCTAGATATGACACGCCCAAGCCAACCAAAAGACAACAATATAATTTTATGATTAGCAATCATTATTAATAAATATGAATATATATACATTTTTCTATTTAACAAACAAAAACTATTATTTAAAAATGCAAACAATTGCATTCATCTTATTAAACGATAACTTCTTATAGACAAGATTATTATTTTATTCGATATTATTCACTTTCTCCTTATTTCTTCAATTATCTCTAATATAAATTATCATATACTAAAAGAAAATTCAATGATCATCGTAACATTACATTTCTAATAGATGAAATAAACAGTTTTAGTTATTACTAAAAAATAAGGTTTGGTAGACCATTATTACATTTACACATACATGAATTGAAATATTGATTTTTCTTTCTTTAATAAATGCTATTACTATATTTTGTATATATCTTGCATTAGTTACTTTTATTATTTTGTGCAATAGTTTTTTATAATTACTTTTTAAAATGTTGTGAAGAAAAAAGAGAGAGAGAAAATGTGATTATCTTTAACGATAATAACGTGTTTTCCCGGAATCCATTTGGCAGGGTTTGTATGTCCCTATTGGTTACTTAGTTTTGGGTCTGAGAGACAAGGTTTATAGATTTGTTAGGTGGTAGTTTACTCTGCAAATTGCACAATTATTGGTATATGTAATTGATTTATCTGAAAGGTGAAAATTGGATGAGTAAGATGAGTAGTGTGGAAGGTTGAAGTGGACAGTGATGCATAGAAGATGAGGTGGACAAATTTAACCAAGAGGGAAACGTAGCTATCATGCTCTCTATGGCTCAAAAATCAGACGTGTTAAAACACTTGTGGAACTACGCTTATGTGAATGATTGCGTAGTGGGAAGTGTGATATGTTGGACAAGCAATTATCATATGTTTAGTAAGGTCAATATTGGTGATTTGGAAAATTGAAAAAATCAACTAGTGGAGAGAGCAGATATGCATAAGATACGCATACTTAGTGAAGGTGCAAATAATCCTTGGACTTTCAACCCTCCCTCCTCGGATCATTTGCTATTTAGTCAATAATAGGATGACAATTCCCCAAAATGTTGTGGAAAAGAAACCTCCGATAATATGATTTTTTATTTATTTATTTATTTAGTTGTAGCAGGTCATCAAGATCATAATAATAGCTATTGTATATGCCCTCAAAAAAAAAAATGACAATTAGATGGATCCGACATGACCATAATTTGATTTGTAAATTAATTAGTGCGATGCTCATCTGGCGAAGGTTATGTTCTTATTTTATGTTTGTTCTCCTGAAAATGGTATTTTATTTCTGGACATAAAAAAAAAAAAATATATATATATATATATATATTTTTTTTTCTTGTTTATGCTTTCCGTGGATCCTATCTCTTTTGCTCTGTGAAAGCACCTTCTTTGGAAGTGAAAATGAGAGGTTCTAGCTGAGCTAAGAGAAGCATTGCATGTGCATTTGCATGGTGGTGATGGGAATTAGAGAAGGAAGGAAAAAGAAGAACTGGATTACACACTAGTTGTAGTAGCATCCTCTCGAGACTTAGACTAGCCTTAGTGCCGATGAAAAAGAAAAGATAATTACAGGGAAAGATAACAAAAGAAAGAGGCAAAGCATAGGTTGATTTGAGATGAGATGGCTGTAAAAGAAAACAAGTAATAGTAGTTCTAGAATGAAGTGAAGGGTGTCAAGGTTTTCTTCTAAAGTAAGGGAAGATGCTGGAGCTACTGCTCTCTTCATGCTCATCTGATTCATGGGTGATTACACTGGCGGCAGAAGATGAGGAATCAGTCTTGTTCTGCGCCAAGAAGTCATAGAAAACCACCCTCGACTTCCTCACCTTTCTGTTATCCACTCTGCCTCTCAAACTCTCTATCTCCTTCTCCTCCCCGTTTCTACCACCACTCCTCCTCTTCAAAAATATGCGACACAGAACCCAATTTTCCATGGCAACTTCAACCACAGGGCTCTGCCTCGGCCTCTGCACACACACAAAAAAGCAAACAAACAAACAGACAAACAATATCATGAGTAATTGATGCAGTATGCTGATAATTGCTACTTAATTTGCTTGCTCTGAACCCAGACCTGAGACTGAGAGGAGGTGGGTGAGTTGAGGAGGCGGTATTCATGCATGATCCAATCAGTTCTGAATCCATGAGGTGGCTTTCCTCTGTAGAAAACAAGCGTCTTTTTCATCCCCACAACTTGGTTCCCTTTTGAAGCTACAATTTGTTTGTCCAACCCAGTGGCCTTCCAATAACCTGAATTGGTGGCTCTGTTGGAGCGGTTGCCGTTGGGATATTTGGCCTCTTTGGTGCTGAAGAAGTACCTCTCTTGCTCCAAATCACCTAAACGCACCATCCATAAGGCATTGCAATTAGACTTAATTAGTTAATTGGGAGGAAAGGAAAGAGAGAGAGGGGGGAAGAAGTGAATAATAGACACCTGGCAAATCCCAAGGATCAGACTTGCAAACATCAACCTCAGGAATGATGGAGGCTGGCAAAGGGCAGGAGTAGACCTTACGCTTTAAGTATTGCACAACCAATTCCTCGTCAGTTGGGTGGAAACGGAACCCGGGAGGCAATCTAAGCTCCCCATTCTTCACAAAATTCACTTTCTCCATTCCACCACACCCTACTTCTTCTCTACTTCTATCTATATATAATAGCAATAATAATACTTTAGTGTGTCTGATTGGACGAGAGCAGGCCAGTTGGGTGGGTGACAATTGAAGGCACTCGTGGGAGTTCTTATAAGTCCATTAAAGCGTAGAGGTAAATAAAGAAAGGGGCTGAAGAAGAAGAAGGAGAAGAAGGGGAAAGGAAAGAAGAAAAAGGAGGGAAAAGGGAGTTATTATTATTGGATAAAGAAAGCAAAAGGGTATGGAGTAGGATGCAGTGTGGCTTCTTTTATAGTAATGGGTCTGACAGGAAGGAAGGAGAAGAATAAGACGACACATTTTGCGTAAACCAGACTCAACCTTTCTTTTACTTTGACGTTATATTAACTATGGTTTAGGGTTTTCTAATTTTTTTTATTATTATTATTATTTTGGTTTGTTTGTGTGAAAACTTGTTCGTTCATACCAGACCAGACCAAACCAAACTAACTGCTGCTAATGACAAAACAAAGCCTAGTTCCGGTCCAACTCTCGTTCCTTGTGTTGTGGTTGCAACTTGGAATTAGATTGGAGGAGGATTCTGTTGGGTTTATCCAAACAAACCAATTCTCTGATCCTTCCTTGGATAAAACAAAACATGATCTCTCCATCTATGTTTGTAACAATTGGTCTTGAGTTCACTAAATTTGATTTGGGTTGGTTTTAATATTATCCTAAAGTGAACAAGTTTAGAAATAAAAAAGAAAATGTTTTGTATATCGGACATGATGATCCTAACGCGAGAAGAGGTGCATGAAGTCAGCTTATGTCATGGGGTACAGCTGGAGGTGACCCAAGGAAAGGCAATGCAATGCAAATAGGCTTTATCAGTAGTGACATTGATCTGGTGAAAGTACACAACTAACCCCCCCCCCCCCTCTCTCTCAGACTCACTTCTTTCCATTTCTATATTTCTATCCCTTAACGGGGAACAAATGAATGAACGGTGGATTTTATTTCTAGAGTACCTCTCCAACACCAACACTCACACCTTCAAAGAACAAACTGTTCATTTCTACGTCTGGTTTTGGTTTTGGTAACAAGTAACTTGAGCCTTGAGACGCATCCCATTCTGTCGGTGTTACCCTCTCGCTCTCTCTCTCTCTCTCTCTCTCTCTCTCTCTCTCTCTCTCTCTCTCTCTCTCTCTCTCATGCACCATCCTTTTTTCTGTTTTTTTTTTTTAGTTAGCCCTAGCTCTCCGCTTTGCAGGAATAATATTATTCTTATCTAAATTTTCATATTCCCTTCAATTTTTTTTCCCATGATTGTAAGAACTTTCACAAAAAAGTGTCGTCTTTTGAGATGATTTACTATATGTTGGTACTTGATAATTTACCTTTTAGCTTTGATTTCGGCAAGGTTTTCATTTTTAAATGCAATTAAGGTCCACGGTTGTACAAGATTTTTTTAGATGAGAAATAGTTAATTATGTTTCTGGGACACCCTTGAAAATTCAATTGATTGTAATTTATGAAAGAATGAATGAATTCTGGTACCATATTCATTTAAGGAGCCGTGAACGTAAACATACACTTGCGAAATCATTTTCAAATCAATTAAAATATTCTGTTAGCTTTTCAATAACTTAAGGGTCTAAATCACGCTGAAATAGACTAACCATACAAATTGGCATATATTCTTATTAAAGCTATGCATAAAAACTATGGCCATATAAAACCAATCACAAAATCTATTCTATCTCAGACATGATCCTATGTATTGCACTCTAAATTCTCATATTATATTTCTACGTGGGCCTATTTTGTTTTTATTTTCCCACTAAATAATGCAAATGTCCACGTTACTTGGCAGTGCAGAACAAGTGTTTTTAAATTAAATTAAGCACTAGTCAAACACCAAATAACTAAGCTCATCTTTTTAATTACTATTTTGTCTCTTCAGCTTGTGTGTGTCGGGAAACTTACAACTTAATTAATTACTTTATTTGACATTTTACAAAAACTAGATGCATTTTTTCAAATGAAAAATCAGTGTAAAAATATGACAAAATATGTTTTAATACCATTCTAACATATGTAAAGTTTATTTACATTTAAAAGATCATTTTTCGTATTATATATCACTCAAAACTTCAGAATTCAATGGAGTGGAATGATATTATGCTATGCATGCAGTCAACCTCACTCCCTTCTCTGGGATAAGATTTTGTTATTGTTGATGTAAAAGTAACTTATTGGCACATTGAATGATTGACTAGTTAATTGTAAAGGATAAATATAGTACGAAAATTATTCAAAAACCAATATAAAAATGTAAATCCCATAACTATAATACTGAGTTTTGTATACTCGACAAGGAAAAAAAATATAAATTTATTTTGAATGTGTGTTTTGTTCGTGAAGTCTTTATTAGAGTGGGGATTATGATTGATGTCAATTGTTTAAAATATTACTTTGTCACTTTCCAGAGAGACAATTCTTTTATATTTTGTCTAACACAACAAATCATGCAAATAATTGAGAGATATGATATAGTTAAAACAAGTCCATTTTAGAGTTCAGTTTAAACAGCTACAAATTGTACATGTTGCTCTTTTCATCAATCTGTTACACAGTACGTTAAAAAATGGAATTGGGTTCCATGTTAATAATATGACAGGTGACATCTGGAGTCTCTCAATAATTGAACTTTGACTAGTTTTTTCTAACTTTTTTTGGATTTTTTATTTCTCTTTCTTATATTATTTTTGTTATTTATTAATTTATATATCAACTTTTAATATTTTCAAGACTATATCTAGGATGATATTTTGGAGTTTTATTTGTTCAAGCGAAATTGATTAAATATGGAACATATCACGATCTCATAAATAGAATTTCAGATAATTGAAACTAGTCTGGTAGTATTGATTGGTAACTTCATGACAACTGTTGGTAGAACATAGGAAAAGGTTTGGCACTGTTAAGGAGAAGGGCAAATGATTTGAGGAGAAGACCGTGATTATCGATAAAAAAAAGTTGGGGTGCTTTCAAGTAATAACTTGTTTTCTTTATCACGAAACCCAGAATAAGTGTAGACTAGACTAGTAATTTGATGAAAAATTTAGCGATTAGTACTTTGCAATAAATAGAAAAGGTAAAATGAGTTTATAAGTAACTAAAAAGAAATAGATGGAGTATGAAAAGAAAGAAGAAGAAGAAGAGGAGGAGGAAGAAGAAGAAAAGGGGAAAGATATATTAAAGAAATAGGGAAAAGAAAAGAAGAAATGGGGAGAAAGGTGGGTGAAAGAATAAAGGAAAGGGGCCCAGTTGGTTGCAAAACGAGGGGCACCCACGTCGGACTAAGGGTAGATGACAAAAATGGTACCTTCAAGTGATGCCCCATTTCAAGATTTCCTCGATCTTCTTGTCTCACTGTTTCCATCTCATCATGCAACGCAACGCAATGCAATGGCAAACTCATAAAATGAGAGAACAAAAGGGGTGCTTATGGAATATGGAAACGTGGGACGGTTGAGATTGTGTTGTGTTGTGTTGTTGTTAAACTTGAGCCTCAAACATTGACAATTCAAGAAGCCCAATTCCGTGGGGAATGGGGAAACTTGTTCGCCTCTAAAATTTTAAATATAAGGAACCACCCAATTGGGTTGGTTGGGAATTAGAACACCACAGCGGTGATTATATTTTATTCATTTATCTATCTATTATTAAGATGGGATGCCATGAGATTCCCGGAAGCAAATCTTATATTATTATATTATGAAATTATACATAAATAAATAAATAATAATAATAATAATAATAATAATAATAATAATAATAATAATAATAATAACACAAGAAAGGGTTTCGTATGGCACATTGCGGCTCTGATTTTTCCCATTTCTAGCTCCCTATTCTCTCTCTCCTTATAGGGTCAAAGGAGTTTGCGTGTGGGCATTCTCATGGCGGATTTTAAATACTTCAACACAAACGTCAAACCTTGCAATTATTGTCTTTTCAGTAAAAATTCTTATTCACTTCCATACCTTTATGTCAAACACATTTTCCAATTTTCAAACACATTATAACACAACACACTCATCAAAAACGTCTATGAACTGCGGACATGACCTTACCACGGAAAAGCTAGAAAATCAAATAAAACAAATGAAATAATCTCTGCGTAACACCTCAACCAAGATGTTGTCAACTATTGACGGATGCATGATGTTCTATTTTACGTTTCGGACCAAAATTTTCTTTAGCCATCATTTGCCATCTTTCAAACTTTCTTCTTAATCCTACTCAACATCATCGTCATCATCTTTTATTTTCTTTTCTACACAAATCATATGGATTATTACGAATTCATTGAACTGGTGGGTTATAATTCTTCACTTTCTTTGACATAGGAAGGATCATAGCATTTGCATCATTTGTAACAAAACAATCCTACAGATTAAAGATGAACCTTTGGACTATTAGATTTCCTGTGAGGCTGTTTTGTGTTGCTATTCCAGCGTTTCATCGTTGTTTTATAATTATATTTTCAGTGTATACCTTCTGCTTTTTTATACATGTCGTGATTTTGTTATTATTCTGAGTATAAGAGTACAAGAATGCTAAAGGTTAAAAAGGTACGGAGCGATATTGAGAGATTTTTACAAAAGGCCATAAAATCAGAAACTAGTTTGCAAGATAGTTTATGTATTAATTGATTTTGAAAATTCTTATTTGAAGAGTGGAGACACATACATAGGAATGGTAAGAATAGTATGATACGCATGCATGTATGAATATCTGAAAATGAATTAATATGGTATTTGATGATGTGGTGGATATTTACGTTGATGTGGAGTAGAAGAAAGTAGAAACGAGGATGTGAATATATAAGGTGGTACGAAATAAATAAGAGTAGAAGAAAGGATGTGGAGAAATTCAAAAGTGTGCATTGATTTAAAAGTTGACCTGAGAATTAATTAATTATTTATTTGTATTTGTAAGGTTGGAGGCATAGAGATGCCTCGAGAATGTGGTCCTTTTGCTTTGGTGATTGGGCACTTGAAACAGGAAAGTTCCTTGATTTTGAAGCGAAATATTTGTCAACCCGGAAAGCAAAACTTTGCAAAAAGGAAGAAGGAATATAGAACTTGTATGATTTAAAACATGAATAGTTGAATGAGTGAGTAGTTAGCTTAACTAATTAACTAAGTATTTTACCTATGACTATTTATATGGCTCAGAATTTGATGTGAAAAGTGATTGAATGTAATTAGCATGAAAGTGGGTTTGAGAGACACCAGAATTACAAAAATGGCGAAAGTAGTTTGAATACCAAGAAACTTCCAATGGGATGGGTGATAGATACATTTTTACTCGTTCTTTTATGTTTAGTTTATAATATTTTAGGCTAGTGTTGATGTTATTTTGTTATTTTTTTGATTTGTTTTGATTTAATAAGTCAATTTAGACATTAGTGTAATTTTTGGTTAATTTTCGTATTTTTTCCAGTTTTGTACAGTTTTCTTGCGCAGACCATATCTGGAGCTACAGACCTTGGATTTGGACGTTCTTGGTGTCGTTGGAAAGATAAGAAAAAGATCTGCAACTTCTCTGTTGGACGAAAGACCCAGTTCAAACTTTAAGGATGTAGAATTTTGCTCACAAATTCTCAGCCCTGTGCAGGATTATACAGATTTTCCTGTGTATATTGTTTTAGTTGATTAGTTGTTAAAAAAAGAAAAAACACTCATTAGTGGGTTAGCCCATTAGTTTAGGCCCAATTATCATGTCTGTAAGCTTCTGCAGCTTACATTAAGAGAGGAGGTTCTTTGTCTACGGGGATGTTTTTTTTCTTTTTGGGGGAGAATTGAGAATAGAGATTACAGAACCTTCCTAGTCTCTTTCTACTATTCATCTTCTCTTTCTTTTCTTCTCTCTCGATAAAAACAATTCAACTGTTTGTTCGCATTAGTTCAACATCATCGATTGAAATGGAGAACTACAAAGTTACACCAATTCAAGGAAAGCAAAACGCATAAAATAGGTATAAATCCGAATTCATCTCTTGCTTTGAATTGTGCTGTTTCACGATTGTGAATGCATTATTAAATACAAATTATTTTCGAATTTATTAAACAACGTATTGGATTCAATACGGTAATGGATTCATAGAATGTGATTGCATTTTTCGTTCCTAATTCGGAAATAGGTTGTAATTGGATTCGGTTTAATTGAGATTGCTGCGGAGTTGTGATTCTTGAATTGGATTTTCATTAAGCGTGATTCAATTTTGCTGCTATTATAATTTTTGTTCATACAAACTGTTTGATAAAATTCCCCACCCCAATTCTTTTATTAGTTTGTGATAATTCAACAAAATACAATTGGTTTATGTCTTTGTGATTCGACCTAGGTTAATCCCACTATTTTGCAAAATAATCTTGAGAACCTAGTATTGTTTGATAGTGCCTTGACAACGCTATCAAAATGGCGCCGCTGCCGGGGACATAAGCCATTCATTATGTTGTTTTGCCCCAGCATAGTAGCTGTTTGTGTAAATAATTCAATTCTGTAGGAATCTTTGTTTTCTGTAATTGCTGTCTAACAATTTGTTGTTGTTGTAATAATCTGAGCTTGTTTTAGAACTAGGAGTTGTCTGCTGTTTTCTGTATTCTGTATCTGTTTTGCTATTGTATTAGTCACTAACCCCTGCAGGAAGCCAATTGTTGTTGCTGTTTTAGTCTGTACAGAAAAATAGAACAAACAATAGCAAGCAGAAAAACTAATCTTGTTGGAACCTACCCAGGAATTTTCATTTCTTAGCCGATTGGGCTGAAATTTGGTCTACAAGGGTAAGACGTGATTCTAAGCAAACTTACTCCCTTTGGGAGTAAGCTAGGCTCAAAATTGCGAAATTCTTTCATCTGCATATAGTTTTATAAATTTTTACATAGGGGTATTTTGGTCATTTTACAGAAAATAGGAAAAATGATATGAAATGATGATTTGGTGTTAGAATAATTTTTTTTTTCTTTGAAAAATTCATCTAGTACTGTTTTACATGTTATAGGGTCCTATATAGTGTAGTATTGATTTTTTTTTTTTTTCACTTTTGACTTTATGTTGATTTTTGACTTTTGGCTGACAACCTTGTATATGTTCTTATTTGTATGACTCGAAGCAATCCTGGAATATTGCATGAAATTGATCCTGAGATAGAAAGAACATTTCATAGGTTGAGAGCTAGTCATAATAGTGGCAATAGTATTGTTCATTCTGGTAATTCTATAAATTCTGTTGATAATTTTCCTTTTGATTTCCGTTCCTATTCTTCTATATCTGAATCTGCATCTGAATCTGAATCTGAATTTGATAATATGACTGATAACCGTGAGCTTACATTGAAGGAGTTGGCTACACCTAATGTTGTTTATCAACCTTGGTGTGTTCAATATCCTGAACATGGGACAAGTTATGAACTTAAATCTGGACTTATACATTTGCTGCCAAAGTTCCATGGACTTTCAGGTGAAGACCCCCATAAGCATTTGAAGGAATTCCATGTAGTGTGTTCCACCATGAGACCTCAAGGAGTTCCTGAAGATCATGTCAAAATGAAAGCATTTCCTTTCTCTTTGGATGGAATTGCTAAGGATTGGTTATACTTTCTTCCATCAACCATCACTACTTGGAAAGAAATGAAGAGGCTATTTTTAGAAAAGTTCTTCCCTGCCTCTAGAACTGCAGCCATTAGAAAAGAAATTTGTGGCATTAGGCAGCTGAATGGAGAGACTCTATATGAATATTGGGAAAGATTTAACAAGTCTGTGTGCAACATGTCCACACCATCAAATTAGTGAGCAGTTATTAATCCAATATTTCTATGAGGGACTAACTTTGATGGACAGGTGCATGTTAGATGCAGCTAGTGGAGGAGCATTAATGGACAAAACACCAAATGCTGCAAGACAATTGATTTCAAACATGGCAGCCAACACTCAACAGTTCGGATTTAGAGGAGCAAGTCAAAGGAGTCAATGAGGTAGCAGTTGACTCTAGTTCTATTTCTCGGTTTTGATTCAACATCTATTTTTTCTCGCAGATAATCAAAGGTTGGAGAACAAGATTAATGAGTTGACCACCATGGTGAGGCATTTAGCAATTGGCCAACAACAGGTGAGTGCCGCAAATGCATGTCCAACAACCAGAGTTTGTGGCATTTGTGCTCGCCATTGAACATCCAACTGATGCATGCCCTACTTTACAAGAAACAAATGCTAATGTTGCTGGAATTTACACCAACCAACAGTCGCAATATAGACCTCCACAACAACAACAATATAACCCATACTCCCAGACATACAACCCAGGTTGGAGAGATCATCCAAACCTGAAATGGGGGCAACAACAACATCAACAAGTGCCTTCATTCCAACCTACTCGGTAAATATCAACCTCCTCCAGCCAAGCAACAACAAGAACAACGATCGCCTCCCGCACAAAAAAATGAGCCTACATTCCAGGAGATGATAAACCAAATGGCTGAAAGTGATCCTAGCAAAGATCTCATTGATTTGATGAAGTCAAAGATAAAGTCAAGGGTCAACTCTGCAGCTAGTCAAACAAGTCACTCGAAGAATGGAGTCAAGACTTAGTGTGTCTTAACGAAAGCTTAGGTAAAACCACTTTACCTTTTCCACCGCATAAAGCTTCTTCACTCAATTTGCAAAATGCCTCAAAAATAGTTTTAAACAAATCAAACAAAAGCATTTTGTCAAAGAACCTTCTTAACAATGGTTTTAACTCGATATAGTTTTTTAAAGAAACGTTTAAAACACTTAGAATGTTTATAGAAGTGTTTTCACAAGCATTTTAATTGATACAAAACCTTTTAATCGATTAAAATTCTTTATGACCGATTAGAATTCGAATATAATAGGTCGAATGCATTATAATCGATCAGATCTTAAATATGAGCGATCAGAACTATTTTAATCGATTAAAACACGTTTCAATCGATTAAAATTACTTGGATGTCGTGATGACTGATCAAAATGAGATTATGACTGATCGAAGTTGGATATGATCGATCGAATTGAATTATGACCGATCAGATCTGTTTCAATCGATTAAAACGTATTTCAATCGATTAAAATAACTTAGAAAATCTTTTCAATCGATTAAAATGAACTTTCAATCGATTAAAATGACTTGAAAATATATGTGCGCTTTTTCAATCTATTGAAACGACTTTATATCACCTAAAATAACTTCGAAAGTTTTATAAGAAGGTTTTTAAACAAATCAATCGATTAATACGCGATTCAATCGATTGTTTTATACTTAGAAAATGTTTGTAAAACGCTTTAACCGATATAAACATGGTTGTATCAACTAAAACATTTTCTGCTAAAGATCAAGAATGCATTAATGGGTTGAAAGGACTTTTAACAGATTATAACTGCTATTTCAACAGATTAAAACAAACTTTCAACAGATTAATTAATGCAACAGATTTGAAAATACTCTTTTATAAACAGAATTGCTTGAAACTTTTAAATAGAGATTGAATATCAGCTTTTACACAAATTCAAGCAATCAATACAAACAACTATTAGCATTTTTCAAGAAAGATACACAACTCGCTTTTGTGAACTTCTTTGAAATCTTTCTTGAGGCACTTTGCATTTCTTTGAAGAAGAAACTGATCGTGGATTGGTGTAATCCGGCTTGAGCTTTCTTTGTTTCTTCTTTTCAATTTCTATTCATTCTTTTGTACTCGCTTTTGTACCTGGAATTTGGGTACAAGTTTTCTGCACTGTGTAGAGGTTGTAGAAGTTTCCAGGAACTGGAATTTGGTTCTTGGTGGGAAGGTTGTAAGCAAGAGCCGGAATTTGGTTCTTGTGTGTGGTGCCTCGGAATTTGGGCACCGGTTTCTCTCGCACTGGAATTTGGTTGCAGTAGGTTTCCAAGAGCTGGAATTTGGTTCTTGGTGGAGAGTTAGAATAGGTGTAAGAGTGTGAGTCTCAGAAACATCTATTCTAGTGGAACCCACTGGAATTTGGCTCGGAGACCGGACGTAGCCCTGGTCATGGGTGAACCAAGATAAAATTACCGGTGAAATCTTTCCTAACCTTTCTCTCTTTAATTTCGCTGCTGCACTTAAACTCGTTTGATTGCTTTGTGATTTGTGAATTGATTAGTAAACTTAATTTTCGAATTAGATAATCTGTGTATTGCGGAAAACTTTCAAAAATCAATTCACCCCCTCTTGATTTAAAACTACTTTTCTAACAATTGGCATCGGAGCGAGGTGCTTGAAAGTTAATCAAGTTACTTCGATCCATGGCATTTTCTCGAGGAGCGTGCATTGATAGACCTCCACCGTTGAGTGGAACAGATTACCTATATTGGAAAATAAGGATGAAAATCTTCATTGAATCAGTTAGTATAAATGCTTGGAATGTTATTGAACAGAAACTGATATTGCTAACGTAATCCAAGATGATTGTATTGCCAAGAATATCATCTTATCCGCCCTTAACGAGATGATCTTTTCAGGATTGCACACTCGCCAAACTCGCTGCACAAATGTGGAAGATCCTTGAAAAGACCTATGAAGAAGCACCGTAAATATGCTTGATGGTCAACTCGAATCATCAAAAACCAGTGTAAGTTCTCAATCTATAAACTATAGCTCATTACAAGATGCTTTCTTTGAAATACATGAAGTAGCAAAGAAATTAGAAACTGAAAACGTAAAATTGAAAAGCATGAATAGGTTACTAGAAAACAAGATCATTATTCTTGAAAAGAAAATAATTGATGAAGAAAAGTTAGAATTAGAAAATAATACTGATTGCATGTGTAATGTTGAAGATTGCAAAACTCGTCCCGAAGTTACGTAAACAAGTATCATACCTAGTAAAAACTTCATCTAAATTAGCACAAGGAAAGAATAATCTTGATAAGATACTTGATTCCCAAAAGTTAGTTATTGAACGTGGTGGTATAGGTTATACACCAACCATTGGAAAGAAAACCAGAGCATTCAAAAATTATTTTGCATATAGTAAAACAGCTTTCATCTCCATTTATCAAATGTTTTTACTCGCATGAAGAAAGGGCATTCAAGAAAATACCGCAGAATTAAAAAGTATGCTATTCCTAAAGGGAGAATGAAATGGGTTCCAAAGATTAATTCTTTTCAAATAACATGATCAGGACCCAATAATTATAAAGGGTACCGTAAAAATACTTAATTGCTTTGCAGGAACAAGTCTCGGGAATCCCTTGAAGATCGGAGTCGCTAAACCAGGTTCGTGTATTTAAATTAATTGTTTTAATTGATATAAACCAATATTAATCGATTGAAATAACTTACCGTACCATTTTAATCGATTGAAATGTCTAAATAATCGATTAAATTGTTCTCGTAATGTTGGTTTAGTCGTTTTAATCGATTAGAATAAATTTATATCAACTAAAAACACTTAGGATCAAAATTAATCGATTCATTTACGTTTTAATCGATTTAAATACTCGGTGATATTTTTTTATTACATTCTCGTACCATACAAATCGATTCTTTCATAAAACAATTGATTAATTCACTCGTAGATGTTTACATTTCTCTTAATACTTTACATGGAATGATGCATGGTAATACATCGAAAATCAAAGAAATTATCAAAAAAATGGACTGTAACTTTTCTTATAGACACTAGTTACAAACAGGTCAAATCGTTAGGACTCGAAAACATAGTTTATCAAAGATTTTTTAGTGATAATTGTTACTCGGTAATAAATTGTTGATTACTAGGAAGTTCAATGAACAAATGTTTACATTAGATTTCTTGATATTACCTAGCAATATATTTGAAATAATCTTGAGCATGCATTGGTTCAAAACTCTTGGTGAAATTCATTGAACTCGTGACTTTGAATATTTGCTTTAATCATCAATGTCACGAGGTGACACCGCAAGGGAACCAATCTGGAACAACAATTCAAAAATTGAATAACGTGAGTACAGTGGATAAATTTTATATTGTTTTAGAATTCTGGATTGATTGTCATCACCTGTCCTCATTACTAATCATTGCCCACTCTACCGTAATAAGTTTTTTTGTTAATCACTTGTGCATATGATACCACTCGGAAAACAACAAAGTTAAAAATGACTCATTCTTCAAAAGATAATGATGACTGGTTCACTATAAGTGAGAATAACACCCATCATACTACATTAATAAAAATACAGTTATTTGCTTGGATGATGACAACTCGCAGGTTCAAAATGGGTTGGCTATTATGAAAGAAAATTCCTATCTCAAGACATCATTAACCTGGTGATTCATGAAATTTATGATATCATGCATTATGTGTGGGATTTGGTCAAGACATGATTATGCCTCGGATGTGTAATAGCTGATGTTCCTAAAGAAACATTTAATTCCATTGGGTGTCAACCATGGACTGTAATGCAGCCAATAGTAACAAGAACTGCTAAAAGATTTCTTTTCGAGAAAAGTTTCGTAGTCTATTGTCGATACAGAGTGACAGCAGCTTGTTGACTCAAATAGTTGATAGAGCAAAATTGGTTCCAACGAAAAGGAAAGCCTATTATCTTTTGATATTGGTGGGAACCAAATGAATGATCACCAAGTCGGTGGATAAGCAGCTCAATCAGGGAAATTGGGATGACTAGTTCCCCTCATCATCTTTATCTTCTCGCTTATTTCTATCTTTATATTTTTTGCATGGACTGTAATATTAACTGGTGTTATACCAGGGACTCTTGATCTAGCTTTGGTTAAATATGATTTAGGATCTAAATCTAGATTGAACTGGCTTAGATAGAAGTAGATGATAGATCCCTGAATCTCTTTTAAAACTCGGGCATTGATCGTTTAAAACCTTTTAAAACTGTCTTATAACAATAAAATTAGCCAAATTTAAAATTAAATCTGATAGTGGTAGATTATCGCTGAAAAATAGTTGATATTGATCTAGACAATCAGCTTCACTACATATCCAATAGATTAGATACGAGATATTCACATCGGATATATCATGGTTTTCAAAATCTGGTTGTTTTAGTTAATAAAAACACTTTTTAATCGGTTAAATAAACTTAAACAACGAAATTTCATTATCGCTTTAATCGATTTAAAATCGAAACAATCGATTGTTTTTATTAAAAATTCATGTTTTCAAAATCTTAAATGTTTTAATCGATTAAACCTTTCTTTCAATCGATTAAAATCATTTACCAAGAACATTTTAACCGATTATGCTCTGTTTTTAATCGATTTTTATTCTGGGAAGAAAGATTAAAGGCTTTAGTTAATGGTCGTTCTCGTAACATGCTACTAAAGCATGATTCCCTTATCTTTACACGTGTTAATTGTATTCATTACAAACGTGTTAATGGAGATAAGTTTGAATCAACTTTAATTGATTCTTTTCATGAGTGAAATATTGATTCACTTTGTATTTTCAAAAACTTGAGCATATTTTTCGAAACCTTACATTTTATTTTTTTCTCTTCTATTCCCTATTTTTGATGAAGTCAAAAGGGGAGAAATAGTTGCATCACTTTAAGATAAATTTAAGTGCAACATTTTAGGGGAGAAATAAGTTTTAGGGGGAGAAACAAAACTTTATTACATTCTTATATTTCTCACCTAACCGCATTATCAAGTGACTTATTTTGCGAGATTGTTTTTTCAAAATGGTGTTTGTCTTCATCAAATAGGGGGAGACCGAAAGTGATCCTAGCAAAGATCTCATTGATTTGATGAAGTCAAAGATAAAGTCAAGGGTCAACTCTGCAGCAGTCAAACAAGTCACTCGAAGAATGGAGTCAAGACTTAGTGTGTCTTAACGAAAGCTTAGGTAAAACCACTTTACCTTTTCCACTCGCATAAAGCTTCTTCACTCAATTTGCAAAATGCCTCAAAAATAGTTTTAAACAAATCAAACAAAAGCATTTTGTCAAAGAACCTTCTTAACAATGGTTTTAACTGATATAGTTTTTTAAAGAAACGTTTAAAACACTTAGAATGTTTATAGAAGTGTTTTCACAACATTTTAATTGATACAAAAACCTTTTAATCGATTAAAATTCTTTATGACCGATTAGAATTCGAATATAATAGGTCGAATGCATTATAATCGATCAGATCTTAAATATGAGCGATCAGAACTATTTTAATCGATTAAAACACGTTTCAATCGATTAAAATTACTTTGGATGTCAGGATGATCGATCAAAATGAGATTATGACTGATCGAAGTTGGATATGATCGATCGAATTGAATTATGACCGATCAGATCTGTTTCAATCGATTAAAACGTATTTCAATCGATTAAAATAACTTAGAAAATCTTTTCAATCGATTAAAATGAACTTTCAATCGATTAAAATGACTTGAAAATATATGTGCAGTTTTTCAATCTATTGAAACGACTTTATATCAGCTAAAATAACTTCGAAAGTTTTATAAGAAGGTTTTTAAACAAATCAATCGATTAATACGC
This sequence comes from Sphenostylis stenocarpa, assembly GCA_963425845.1. Classification (NCBI taxonomy): domain Eukaryota; kingdom Viridiplantae; phylum Streptophyta; class Magnoliopsida; order Fabales; family Fabaceae; genus Sphenostylis; species Sphenostylis stenocarpa. The sequence goes on from OY731398.1 coordinate 21,503,519, forward strand.
GATTCAATCGATTGTTTTATACTTAGAAAATGTTTGTAAAACGTTTTAACCGATATAAACATGGTTGTATCAACTAAAACATTTTCTCGTTAAAGATCAAGAATGCATTAATGGGTTGAAAGGACTTTTAACAGATTATAACTAGCTATTTCAACAGATTAAAACAAACTTTCAACAGATTAATTAATGCAGCAGATTTGAAAATACTCTTTTATAAACAGTAATTGCTTGAAACTTTTAAATAGAGATTGAATATCAGCTTTTACACAAATTCAAGCAATCAATACAAACAACTATTAGCATTTTTCAAGAAAGATACACAACTGTTTTTGTGAACTTCTTTTGAAATCTTTCTTGAGGCACTTTGCATTTCTTTGAAGAAGAAACTGATCGTGGATTGGTGTAATCCGGTTTGAGCTTTCTTTGTTTCTTCTTTTCAATTTCTATTCATTCTTTTGTACTTGCTTTTGTACCTGGAATTTGGGTACAAGTTTTCTCGCACTGTGTAGAGGTTGTAGAAGTTTCCAGGAACTGGAATTTGGTTCTTGGTGGGAAGGTTGTAAGCAAGAGCCGGAATTTGGTTCTTGTGTGTGGTGCCCGGAATTTGGGCACTCGGTTTCTCTGCAGCTGGAATTTGGTTGCAGAGGTTTCCAAGAGCCGGAATTTGGTTCTTGGTGGAGAGTTAGAATAGGTGTAAGAGTGTGAGTCTCGTAAAACATCTATTCTAGTGGAACCCACTTGGAATTTGGCTGGAGACTCGGACGTAGCCCTGGTTGTGGGTGAACCAAGTATAAAATTACCGGTGAAATCTTTCCTAACCTTTCTCTCTTTAATTTCGCTGTCGCACTTAAACTCGTTTGATTGCTTTGTGATTTGTGAATTGATTAGTAAACTTAATTTTCGAATTAGATAATCTGTGTATTGCGGAAAACTTTCAAAAATCAATTCACCCCCCCCTCTTGATTTAAAACTACTTTTCTAACAATGGCAACCCACAACTTGCAGTTTCAGCAGAATATGACTGCAACGATCCAAGATTTGAAGATTCAGGTTGGACAGCTAGCCACACAGGTAAATCAGATGCAGTCTCAAGGTTCTAGCAATCGCTCTCTCAAACAGTCCCCCATCCAAAAGGGAATGTGAGTGCTATTACCTTGAGGAGTGGAAAGGAGCTTCAACCAGTCCAACAACCAACAGCTTGAAGCACTGGATTCCGGTTTTTCTTTTGTAGGTACAATAGAAAATAATGGTGATGTAGCAGTTGAAAAACGATTTCGCTTCCTTTCCCAAGCGAGGCCAACAAGTAAAGAAGAAAGAAGTTGATGGTGAGCTGCTGGATATGTTCAAGAAAGTGGAAGTCAACATTCCTCTCCTTGATGCCATCCGACAAATTCCAAAATATGCAAAATTTCTTAAGGAATTATGTACCAACAAGAGGAAGTCGAAGGGTGATGAGAGAGTGAATATGGGGAGAAATGGTTCAAGCATTACTCCAAAAGAAAAATGTATCATCATTGATTCCCCAGGATCTACTCCATGATCTCGCCACAAAAGTGCAAAGATCCCGGCACTTTTACTATTCCTTGTACCATAGGAGAAAAAATTTTCACTAGTTGCATGTTAGATCTAGGTGCTTCAATTAATGTTATGCCCGCATCTCGTGTTTAGATCATTGCAGATTGGAGATTTGATTCCTACAGGTATAGTCATTCAGCTGGCAAACAGGAGCACTATACAGCCCCTTGGAGTAGTGGAAGACGTGTTGGTGAAGGTTGAGGACCTTCTTTTCCCCACGGACTTCTACATTCTGGAGATGGAGGATGAGTCATCCAGCCATGCCACATTGATCCTCGGGAGACCTTTCCTAAGGACAAGCACGTACAAAGATAGATGTGCATGCAGGGACTCTCTCCATGGAGTTTGGTGATAGTCCGTTACATTTCAACATATTTGATGCTATGAGACATCCGACGGAGGACCACTCGTTTTTAGTTTGGATGTTATTGATTTACTTGTTAATGACTCGTACAAATTTTAATGATGAGTTGTTAGCCGATTTATCCGATTTCACCGACCCCTCATGTACTTGTGATGATTCATCTATGTGTGCTATTTGTGCGAGAGATTAGTTGTGCTATTTCGAGTACAAGAGATTTAGCCACATCAGTAGATGTGTTATCATCATCATCTATTGAGTCATCTCCACCTCCATTACCTTCTACAATTCAGCCGCCATTAGAGCTAAAACCTCTACCTGCGCACTTGAAGTATGCCTACCTAGAGGGCAACCAACACCTTCCTGTCATTATATCTAGCAGTCTCGAGTTTGATCAAGAGGAGAGACTATTGCGGGTTTTGAGAGACCACAGGAAAGCCATTGGTTGGACTCTTGCCGACCTTCCGGGATTAGTCCTGCTATATGCATGCATCGGATTTTATTGGAAGATGAGTTCCGACCTGTGAGACAACCACAAAGGAGACTCAATCCAACTATCTTAGATGTTGTGAAGAAGGAGGTCACTAAGCTACTTGCAGCAGGTATTATCTATCCGATTTCGACAGTAAGTGGGTTAGTCCTGTGCAGGTGGTCCCAAAGAAGTCCGGGATGACCGTGGTGAGGAACCGGGATGATGAGTTGGTCCCCACAAGAGTTCAAAACAGCTTGGCGAGTTTGTGTAGATTACCGAAGACTTAACCAGGCAACTCGCAAGGACCATTTCCCTCTCCCGTTCATTGATCGTGTGTTGGAGAGGTTGGCGTGTAAATCCCATTATTGCTTTTTGGATGGATTTTCCGGATACATGCAGGTTCATATTGCACCGGAGGACCAACATAAGACCACATTCACTTGTCCATTTGGCACATTTGCCTACACTAGGATGCCATTTGGATTATGCAACGCTCCGGCCACCTTTCAAAGGTGTATGGTAAGTATATTTTCGGATCTTTTGGAGTGTTGTATGGAGGTGTTTATGGACGATTTTACCGTATATGGTTCTTCATTTGATGCATGTCTAGAGAGTCTATCTAGGGTGTTAGACAGATGCATCCAAACTAACCTTGTGTTGAATTTTGAGAAATGTCATTTTATGGTCACACAAGGTATAGTTTTGGGTCATCTAGTCTCCAACAGAGGAATTGAAGTTGATAAGGCGAAAATTGATATAATTGCTTCTCTACCTTACCCCGCTTCTGTGCGGGAAGTACGTTCTTTTCTTGGACATGCAGGTTTCTATAGGAGATTTATCCAGGACTTCAGCAAGATTGCACTGCCACTGTCCAAACTTCTGCAAAAGGAGGTAGAGTTTGTTTTTGATGAGCCTTGTCAACTAGCATTCCAGGAGCTGAAGAGGCGACTTACCACCACACCCGTTGTACAACCGCCTAATTGGGAGCTTCCTTTCGAACTCATGTGTGATGCATCCAATTTTGCTCTAGGAGCCGTATTAGCTCGACGAGTTGGGAGATTTTCTCACGTCATAACTTATGCCTCTCGCACATTGGATGCAGCTCAAGTTAATTACACCACCACCGAAAAAGAGCTTCTAGCTATTGTATTTGCTTTAGATAAATTTCGTTCATACTTGCTTGGCTCGAGTATTACCGTGTTCTCCGACCATGCAGCTTTGAAATTCCCGTTGAAGAAACCAGATGCTAAACCAAGATTGATCGGATGGATGTTACTTCGCAAGAGTTTGACATTCAGATCGTAGACAGGAGTGGTTCGGAAAATTTAGTTGCAGACCATTTGAGCGGGATAGAGGGGAGAGTTATTGATCCTCTCCCTATTAGAGATGATTTTCCCGATGAGCACTTGATGCTTATACATGATACTTTTCCTTGGTTTGTCGATATTGTAAATTATTTAGTTGCTTCGCTTTACCTCCAAATGCTTCTAGGTCCCAAATAGATAAATTGAAAAGTGATGCTAAATATTATGTTTGGGATGACCCCTATTTGTGGAGGTTTTGTAGTGATAAAATCATTCGCAGATGTATTCCCGACCATGAGTTTCGTGGATATTTTGCATTTTTGTCATGGTACATCCGTAGGTGGTCACTTTGGATCACAGATGACAGCTAGGAGAGTTTTGGATTGTGGATTTTATTGGCCCACCATTTTCGGAGATGCACATAGATTTGCCATGAGTTGTGAGATATGTCGGAAGCGGGAGGGACCATCACTATGAGACATGAGATGCCTCGACAGCTCTATCATATTTTGTGAAATTTTTGATGTTTGGGGTATTGATTTCATGGGCCCTTTTCCTGTTTCTTTTGGCTATTCTTACATATTACTTGCTGTTGATTATGTCTCTAGATGGGTGGAAGCAAAGGCCACCAAGACTAATGATTCGAAAGTTGTTTCGCATTTTCTCGCGACTCATATCTTTTGCAGGTTTGGTATACCTAAGGCTATCATCAGTGACCGTGGGAGCCATTTTTGCAATAGAATCATAACAGCTTTGTTCCATAAGTATGGGGTTACACATAGGATTGCTACACCATACCATCCTCAAACTAATGGACAAGCTGAAGTTTTTAATAGAGAGGTCAAACATCTATTGCAAAAGTTAGTTCACCCTCATAGGAAGGATTGGAGTAGGATGTTGGATGATGCTCTTTGGGCCCAAAGGACAGCCTTATCGAACCCCATTAGGGATGTCCCCATTCCGTGTGGTGTTTGGTAAGGCTTGCCACTTACCGGTGGAGATTGAGCATAAAGCTTATTGGGCGGTGAAGAGTTGCAACTTGACACTTGAGCAGGCTGGACAGAGAGGAAGCTTCAGCTTCAGGAGCTTGATGAGATACGCCTACAAGCCTATGAGAACTCTAGGATATATAAAGAAAAAGTAAAAAAATTTCATGATTCACGATTTTGAGAAAGGAGTTCTCTATAGGTCAAAAAGTGTTGTTGTTTAACTCTCGCTTAAAATTGATTGCTCGGTAAGCTTCGATCTAGATGGGATGGACCTTTTGTTATTACTAATGTTTTTCCCCATGGTGCAGTTGAGATACAAGAGGAGGCTACCGGCAAAGCATTCAAAGTCAATGGACATCGCTTAAAAATATTCCATGAAAAGATTCCATTAGAGAAGGCTCAAAACTTAGTTGATTTATCTTTATTGGAGCCTATTTTAGTTGAGATTTGAGATACATAGTGCTGATATGGTTATTGATTCTTTTTGTCACTTTCCCTATCATTCCAACATTGAGGTCAATGTTGATTTTAAGTGTGGGGGATGTTTTTGCTGTTTTTAGATAGGAATTTATTTGTCATGTTTCGCATTATTTTTACTCGTTTGTTGTTACAAAGCATTTTAGTATTCTGATTTTGTTTCTATTATTGTATATAAATTTTGTTCCTATTTTCTCGTTCTATTTCTGTTATTAATTCTAAATTCTGTTTCAGTTCTCTATTTTTAATTGCTGTTTTGAGTGGTAATTTTTTCTTGATGGATAGATAGAAATTAGTAGTTTCATAAATTTCCTCGCTTTCTTTTTAATTTCTACATGCATGAATTGTGAAAGTTGTTTCATCATTTTTGGTTGATAGGTATCATTACTTGATATGAGTCATTTTTTTTCATTGAGTACAGTAAGTTGCATAAAAATTAGAGTTTGATTCTTTGATGGCGTAACATTAACCTTGTGAGATTTGGGCCTATCATGGTTGGAACATCTTATTCCACACCATTTTCTTTCTTGTGTGTTTCACTCATGTTGCTAGATTACTCTAGGTATTGTCTTGACTCTTTTTAAAGTTCTTGCTCACATGCATTATTGATATGATTTAGGCCATCTTTCTTAAGCTACTAGCCAAATAGCCTACCTCGCATATTTTCCATTGTGTCCCCTTTTGAGCATTTATACCCTTTCCTTGAATTTTACCTCATTACAAGCCAAAAAGTGAAAAACCAGGATACCCATAACCTTAGGGATTAAAAGAGCTTTGAAATTATTTTGGAAATGAGTTTCTAATAAGTGTGGGGGTGCTTCTAGGGATTGATTTGTTAGTATTGAGTTATTTGGTGGCTTGAAAAAAAAAAATTAATTAATAAAAAAAAAAAAAAAAAAAAAGTTAAAAATATTTTGATTGGAAATAAGTGACACACCATAGGAATTATGAGGTGTTTCTAGGGGTAATCTTTATGCTTATTGAACTCATTCCCCATTGCTCATTTCTCTTTGGTTACTAAGCCTAAATGACTTTCTCATCTAACCTTAACCTTGGCCACATTACAACCTAAACAAAGTCCTTTTGATCTTTAATTTGCATGTGTTTCAAGATGCTGAAATTAGAGGCTTGTCAAAACTTGGATGTGCTAGTTTTCATGATGTGTTGAGTGTAAATATGCCCCTAAACACTTGAGAATTGAGTGCAAACACTTCCCTGTGAGATCTGTCATTAATGGATCATTCTTTGGTTTATTTTGTTCTCTTACTGGCTTTAAATGTCAATTATGTCTTATAGATTGTTTGTTACCTTGATTCTAGGAATGTTTGTTCTCTTTCTCTTTTCTATGCATTGAAAAATCATTAGAAAGTTATGAAATTTTGTGAATTACTTCTTTTTGTTTTTCCTTCATATTTGTATAAAATTTTCAAGTTTTGCCCGGAGGGCAAAGATTTAAGTGTGGGGGTATTTGATAGATACATTTTTACTCGTTCTTTTATGTTTAGTTTATAATATTTTAGGCTAGTGTTGATGTTATTTTGTTATTTTTTTGATTTGTTTTGATTTAATAAGTCAATTTAGACATTAGTGTAATTTTTGGTTAATTTTCGTATTTTTTCCAGTTTTGTACAGTTTTCTTGCGCAGACCATATCTGGAGCTACAGACCTTGGATTTGGACGTTCTTGGTGTCGTTGGAAAGATAAGAAAAAGATCTGCAACTTCTCTGTTGGACGAAAGACCCAGTTCAAACTTTAAGGATGTAGAATTTTGCTCACAAATTCTCAGCCCTGTGCAGGATTATACAGATTTTCCTGTGTATATTGTTTTAGTTGATTAGTTGTTAAAAAAAGAAAAAAACACTCATTAGTGGGTTAGCCCATTAGTTTAGGCCCAATTATCATGTCTGTAAGCTTCTGCAGCTTACATTAAGAGAGGAGGTTCTTTGTCTACGGGGATGTTTTTTTTTCTTTTTGGGGGAGAATTGAGAATAGAGATTACAGAACCTTCCTAGTCTCTTTCTACTATTCATCTTCTCTTTCTTTTCTTCTCTCTCGATAAAAACAATTCAACTGTTTGTTCGCATTAGTTCAACATCATCGATTGAAATGGAGAACTACAAAGTTACACCAATTCAAGGAAAGCAAAACGCATAAAATAGGTATAAATCCGAATTCATCTCTTGCTTTGAATTGTGCTGTTTCACGATTGTGAATGCATTATTAAATACAAATTATTTTCGAATTTATTAAACAACGTATTGGATTCAATACGGTAATGGATTCATAGAATGTGATTGCATTTTTCGTTCCTAATTCGGAAATAGGTTGTAATTGGATTCGGTTTAATTGAGATTGCTGCGGAGTTGTGATTCTTGAATTGGATTTTCATTAAGCGTGATTCAATTTTGCTGCTATTATAATTTTTGTTCATACAAACTGTTTGATAAAATTTCCCACCCCAATTCTTTTATTAGTTTGTGATAATTCAACAAAATACAATTGGTTTATGTCTTTGTGATTCGACCTAGGTTAATCCCACTATTTTGCAAAATAATCTTGAGAACCTAGTATTGTTTGATAGTGCCTTGACAACGCTATCAATGGGTGGTTGTAATACTCTAACAAATTATCCCTACCAAACTAACTTACAAACTACACACTCCACTTTCCCTAAACAAATTGCATATCTAACTTTATTCCTCTTTCTCACCTCAGCTGGTAACCATTTTTATCCTCTCCCAGGCAGAATAAGAATAATAAGAAAAAAGAAAAAAGGTAGCGTTACCGTCAAGACAAGGAATTCCAACAAGGTTAAACAGACCACACTGCCTTTACTACATACTCCATCTTTTAATACTTTCTATATCTTCACACCCACACATAAAAATATTAGTCTTTTTATTATAAAAAGTGCATGTTCTGATATCTGAGCCCAGCCCATACTTGTTGTGGCATACGCAGGCCCATCCATAAACTCATGGTTAAGCCCAACATCCCAAAACATAAAGAGGCCTATGGTTAAGTTGGAATAAAGTTAGGATAGTAGCTATTTACACTCCCCTTTTATTTTCTGTAAATCATCTTAATTGTTCCCAGCCTCTCTTCTTCACAAAACATAATCACTACCTTTTTAAAGTTATATTTTTCGAAATTGTGTCTTCATCGGTGGGTGGATTATATTCAACCACACACATCAACATATACACAACGTACATTGAGTTTGTGACATGGATCCTTTGGCAACAGGCCAATAGTCAAATGGTCTGATGGTGGGGACTGGGTACAAAGCCAAACTACAAAGTTGATTTATTCCAAAGTATTTGTTGAAATATGGGTGTGTACGTATGTGCATCAGGACCCTTTGCTTCGCTTTGTCTTCACACATTTCCAAAGTAAACTGTTTTCATTTTCCTGCAAACACTGCCCTACACGAATGACACTACTAATTATAACAAGAAACGAAACAACATACTCAATATTTCTCCCAATGCTATTCCAAATGAGTTGTTATAAATATTTATGGTCAAAATATTTGCCTCTTCAAATCTCAAAAGTAAGTAAATCATGATACATATTAAATAGGTTTACAACCCATTCGTTATCTCACTCGTAATTAAAACCATTAATATTATTCTAGGAATACTAAACATCTAATTTAAGTTTTATAATAAATTTCCCCCTTAAACTTAAATACTCTTCTCATCTCTTATTCCCAATAAGCCTTTTACAACTCTCCAGCAGTGTAGTTGGCAGTGGTTTGGTGAATATGTCAGCAGCTTGAGCTCAGCTTTCAACATGCTCCAACTTAACCTTTCCTTCTCTGACTTGTTCTCGGATGAAATAAAATCGGACGTCGATATGTTTCCTCCTTCCATGATTAACCAGGTTCTTTGCCAACTCGATCGCCGACTTGTTGTCAACTCGAATTACAGACATTTCGTCTTGGATCACTCCTAAATGCCTTAGTAAATTTGAAAGTCAAACTGCATGACACACACTCCAAGAGGCCGCCACATACTCGGCCTCACAGGTTGACAGAGTTACAATGGGCTGCTTCTTTGACAACCAATTAAAAACTGTCTTTCCGAGTAGGAACACATAACCTGAAGTACTTTTCCGGTCATCAACATCACCACACCAATCACTATCCGAGTAACCCACTAGTCGGTAGTCATACGATTTTGAATAGAAAAAACCAAGTGATAAGGTTCCTCGAACATATATCAGAATTCTCTTTAAGGTCTTCTAATGTGTGTAGCTTGGATTCTCCATGTATCTGTTTGTTATCCCAACACTCAGCATTAGGTCGGGTCTTGTGCTTGTAAGGTATCTCAGACTTCCGATTAAGCTTCGATATCTCCCAGAATCAACTCGTTCTCCTCCATCAAACTTTGAGAGTTTAGTGTCCGATTCCATTGGAGTAGAAACTGGGTTACAGTCCTCCATTTTAAACTTCTTTAAAATTTCAAGCGCGTACCTCTTTTGGGATATAAAAATTCCTTCCTCTGACTGCTTCACTTCTAGGCCAAGAAAATATTTCATCAGTCCTAAGTCTGTCATTTCGAACTCTTTCTTCATTACCTCCTTGAACTCCTTAATTAACTTCGTATTGCTTCCGGTGAATATGAGATCGTCGACATAGAGAGCGACTACCATCATATCCTTTTTTGATTTCTTTGTGTACAAAGCATGCTCATATGGACATTGTTCATACCCATTTTTCTTGAAATACCCGTTAATTCTCTCATTCCAGGCACGAGGAGCCTGCTTCAGCCCATAGAGAGCTTTTCTTAATCTCAACACCTTTTTCTCATTCCCTCTCTTCATGTACCCGAATGGTTGCTCAACATACACCTCCTCCTTCAGCACTCCATTTAGAAATGTCGACTTCACATCCATCTGTAGAATCGACCATTGGTTCTGAGCAGCTAATGAGATCAAAAGTCGGATTGACTCCATTCTCGTGACAGGAGCAAATACTTCATCATAGTCGATTCCCTCCTTTTGTCTATAGCCCTTCACCATAAGTCGAGCCTTGTAACGTTCAACCTCTCCCTCAACATTCATCTTCTTTTTGTACACCCATTTTACTCCAATGGGTCGAGCTCCTTTAGGAAGTTCAGTCAGTTCCCAAGTTTTGTTGCGTTCAATCGCTCCAATCTCCTCATCCATGGTTGTTCTCCACTTCTCATCTTGGACAACTTTCTCAAAACTCAAGTCTTCAGAGTCAGCCAAAAGACATATAAGATGAACTTCATTTGTAGTGTCGTATATTTCCTACAGACTTCTCATCTTGGGTTGTTGTGACTCTATTTCTTTATCTGAGGACTCAATAGTTGTTATTGTTGAAGGCAAAACAATTTCTGAACTAGTTTCTTCTTCTGTCGGGTTACTCCAGCACCAATGTTTTGTTTCTTCCACGTGAACATCTCAGCTTACCACCACTTTATTGTTAACAGGATCAAAAAATTTATACGCTTTAGATTTTCCATCATACCCGATAAATATGTACTTCTTACTTTGATCTTCTATTTTAATCATGTGCTGACTTGGTACTTGTCCATAGGCCATGCTAGCAAACACCTTCAGATGAGAGACACTCGACTTCATACCACTCCATATCTCCTGAGGTGTCTTCTCTGATATGAATCACAAGGGGTGATTTAGGATCTTTAAGGTTAGAACCTTGTAGGAAATTTAGGAATTTAGTGATAAGGTGGAAGAAAAGAATCACTCTTTCCAAGGAAGGTAACACACAAAGGATGTGAAAGTCCTTTGATACAGCCAATGGTTCTTGAATCACTCAAGAATTTAGAAGAATCACTCTCACTAAGATAAAAGAGATAAACTCTAATATTTCTAAAAATAAAACTCAACTTGTTATTTCTGATAAAAATAGTTCAGCTTATAAAGAAACTTTGTCATCAGAGTTACAAATATTCATTAAAGGAAAATAAATGTTAATAATGATTTATTAACCTAGGAATTGAAAACTACTTAATAATTGATTATAACTAAAATTGTGGCATCCAAAAGTCAATCAGCTATGCACCCTCTTGGTCTCCCAAAGACTGATAACTAAATTTCCAATTGGGCCCTTATTACAACTTGCAATAAAATTAAACTAAAGTCCATTAATTGATTAATCCAAAACACAATTTGGTCAACTAACAATATTTGTTGAAGAGCTTCATTTGCTTCCATTGCTCTAGCCCTTATCATAGGTCATGTTCACATCATTCTCTCCCTCTTGAAAAGGATTTGTCCTCAAATCAGATTCGTCATCTACATTAAAAAGAGATAAGTCTGACAAATTAAATGTTGAACAAACATTATACTCACTTTTTATGGCTAAATAGCTCTGTTTCACTTCAAGTGTTTCACTCTTCTTCTTTTTTTCTCTCTTTTCTTGAAAAAAAATTTCTCTCATTCTCTTTTTATCCTCCTCTGGCATCAATTTGATGTTCAAACCTTTAAACCGGGGCTCTGAACACCAACTGATATGAATCACAAGGGTTGATTTAGGATCTTTAAGGTTAGAACCTTGTAGGAAATTTAGGAATTTAGTGATAAGGTGGAAGGAAAGAATCACTCTTTCCAAGGAGGGAAACACACAAAGGATGTGAAAGTCCTTTGATACAACCAAGAGTTCTTGAATCACTCAAGAATTTAGGAGAATCACTCTCACTAAGATAAAAAAGATAAACTCTAATATTTCTGAATAAAATTCCACTTGTTATTTCTGATAAAAATGGTTCAGCTTATAAAGAAGTTTTGCCATCAGAGTTACAAATATTCATTAAAGGAAAATAAATGCTAATAATGATTTATTAACCTAGAAATTGAAAACTACTTAATAATTGATTGTAACTGAAATTGTGGCATCCAAAAGTCAATGAGCTATGCACCCTCTTGGTCTCCCAAAGACTGATAACTAAATTTCCAATTGGGCCCTTATTACAACTTGCAATAAAATTAAACTAAAGCTCATTAATTGATTAATCCAAAACATAATTTGGTCAACCAACAATATTTGTTGAAGAACTTCATTTGCTTCCCTTGCTCTAGCTCTTATCATAGGTCATGTTCACATCATTCTCACCTAGCTTTGCATGTGGACATCTATTTTGAAAATAGACTGCGCACTGTACCGCATTTGCCCAAAAATTCTTTGACATATTATTCCCTTTCAACATAGATCGAACCATATCAAGAATGGTTTGATTCTTTCGTTCTGCTACACCATTTTGCTGCGGAGAATATGGGGCAGTCAGGAAACGTTTGATCCCATGTTCCTCACATTATTTGTTGAACTCAGTAGAAGTGAACTTGCCTCCTCTGTCAGATTGGATTTCTTTGATGACGTTGCTTGTTTCTTTCTCCACCATCACTTTGAATTTCTTGAAAGTTTCAAACACTTCTGACTTCTCCTTCAGAAAATAAACCCATGTTTTCCTTGAAAAATCATCAATGAAAGAGACGAAGTATCTCTTACCACTGAAAGATTCTGGAGTTATTGGCCCACACAAATCAGTATGGATCACTCCGAGTTGCTGCTTTGCTCGACACTCAGAACTTCTTGGGAAAGAAGTCCTTGCTTGCTTTCCAATCACACATTCTTCACAAAACTTTTTTTCGAATTTCATTTTAGGTATTTCGAGCACCATCTCCTTTTCCACCAATGCAGTCAACCCACTGAAGTGAAGATGACCAAACCAAAAATGTCACTTCATGGCCTCATCCTCCATATCAAGTTGCATGCATTTATCTTGAACTGTTTTCAGCTCAAGTTTGTACATGTGATTTTTCTTCATTTCCACCAAAACAATAAGCCTCTCAAATTTATCCTTCAGTTGTAGTTCTCGGTCCTTCATCAGAATCGAGTACCCCTTCTCCATTAACTGTCTCATGCTCAATATGTTGCTTTTGAGATCAGGTACGTAGTATACATCTCTGATCTCTCTGATTTGCCCATTTTTTTGTTGATACCATATCGTTCCTTGACCTTTGACAGCTACTTTCGAAGCATCACCGAAAGAAACAAATTCGGACTCCACCTTTGAAAGTATTCTGAATAAGCGCTCGTCACCACACATGTGGTTATTAGCGCCGGTGTCCAAGTATCAAACCGAGTTATTAGAACAGTTCGGTTTGACCTCAGTTTCTGAAATATTTGTCACCATCAACAATCCTTGATCTTCTTCCTCAGCAAGAAAGTTTGTTGGTTCCTCCTTTTTCTTCTCGGACCTACAATCTTTAGAAATATGACCCAGCTTTCCACAATTATAGCATTTTACGGAGTAATAGTCCTTAGCAACATGCTCATTCTTTCCACAATTATAGCATTTTATCGAGTAACAATATTTGGAAATATGTTCATTCTTCCCACAATTATAACATTCAATATTGTTTGTGTTTGTCCGGCCACCCCGAGCCTGTCCTTGGCCATGCTAGTTCTGTTGACCGTCTTGCTCATTTCCTCGTCCTCATTTTCCTCTACCACCACGACCTCTGTCTTTTCCTCGACCTCTGGTACTCTGAGCATAGAACACATTCTCCTCTTTTATTGTCGCCTTTGTCTGGAGAGCCTGTTCAACGGACTCCCCCTTCTTGTTTTTCCTTCTTTGCTTATGCGCTTCTAGGGACCCAACATACTCTTCAAGGATGAGCGTTGATAGATCCTTGGACTCCTCTATTGCACACACGATGTTCTTAAAATCATCTGTCAATGATCTTAAGATTTTTTCAACAACTCGATTTGATGAAAAACTCTCACTATTCTGATTCAGCTTGTTCACCACGGTCTCCACCCGAGTAATGAACTCAGATACGCTTTTAGGCTCTTTCATCCTCATGTTTTCCAGCTCGCTCCTAAGGGTTTGAAGTCGAACTTGTTTCACCCGTTCATCTCCTTTGTTTGCTTTTCAAGTGTATCCCATGCTACTTTGGAAGATTTTGCGTTAGCTATCTTCTCAAAGCCGGATTCGTCGACGACTCGGTATAGTAAATACAAAGCCGCCTTGTCTTTAGCTCGAACGACCTTCAATGCGTTCAGCTGAGCATTTGAATACCCATCTGTGTTCGCTGATTCCTCATACCCATTCTCGACCACATCCCAGTTATCTTGGGAGCCGAGAAGAGCCTTCATTTGTACCTTCCAATTGTCATAGTTGGTGTCTTTCGTCAACTTGGGTAGCAGAATGTCATTGGTTAGACTTGCCATTTTCTCTCAAGTGTTTGTACTCAACTCACACACCTCACAAAGCTCTGAGTCGCTCCTCTCTCTTTCTCAGTCAGCACACTGCGGCGTTCTCTCTTGAGGCTTGGTGGGTTCTCTCACGTTTACCTCACATACAAGCTCCGATGCCAATTTGTTGGTAACAGGAAATGAAACAACACTCTCAATATTTCTCCTGATACTATTACAAATGAGTTGTTACAAGTATTTATGGCCAAAATATTTACCTCTCCAAATCCCAAAAGTAAATTATGATACTTATTAAATAGGTTTACGACCCATTGATTATACCACTCATAATTTAAATCATTAATATTATTTTAGGAATATTAAACATCTAATTTAAGTTTTACAAACATGCTAACCATATATGCATGACTACATATCTTATGTTACAAAAAATATAATTTGTAAACAAACCCAAGGTAAGATTTATTTATAGTGTGGTTGATGCGAGATTCTCTCGACTTTTCTAACCTTTTGTGGACGGTTTTAAGCTAGTCCCAGAACACAGGCATTATTAACCCCAGATTTTATTCTTCTAAGAAAACATGATTGATTTACAGCAAAAGAGTATCATGATTTATGGTTGAGAGTACTAGTTTGACTGTAACCTCCGATTTTATTCCAGTATCAAGATTTATGGTTGACGAGCTAGTTTGAATATATATATATATATATATATATATATATATATATATATATATATATATATATATATATATATATATATGTCCACCCACCACCACATGTATACGTGTTCAAACAAAGGCTCCAAGTCTTATTGTTCAAATCACAAAATATGTTTATCAGTTACATTTAATCCCACTTTTCTTTTCCTCCCATTATTGTTAATCAAAGGTTGTAAAGAAAAGCACCTTAAATAAAATTTTCATGGTGCTTCATCCTGATGCTAATTAAGACCATTAAGACAGTTGAGTCAACAGTTGCATTCACATGGTGGGTTATGGTACAAATGAAACAAGATAGTTGATAATTTGAACTATAACCCATGTTTATTCATATTATATTCATAAAATGATTGATTTAAAATAAAATTGATTAAAAATCATACAACCGTATTTATTAATATTATATTTATAAAATAATTAATTTAAAATAAAATTAATTAAAAAATATTTTATATTAATAAATGAAGTGGTTGAAGGGATGTTTGTTAATTTTATTTTATTTTTTCATGAAAAAAGTTGAATACACAACAGTGTAGTCAATGATTGGAATATAGAAGTGAATTTGATTGGTGCAGTGATAGTTTGGGTTACTCCAATTTGGGCCCATTTTCTTTTTCTTTTATACGCTTGGTAGCTTTGAACTATCTTAATCAATGGTAGTGACGTCTTGCAAGTTTGGGTGTCCTACATGTGTTGATTGAGGAATGTAGAAGGTAGAATGGAAGAATGCTGATTCCGTCCTGGCGTACGTTTTCTCTCTTGGCGTATTGACTCATCGTGATATATAACGACTGAATGACACAAATTAAAATGGGGTTTCATTTCATGGAATGTACGATGCCAACTAAAAAGTAAAAGCATGCATGCATGCAGTGTGGCATATCTTCCCCGGCCCTCGGAAAAATATTTAGTATTAATTAGAATATTATTAATTCCTACACTGCTATATTTTATTTTACCTCCTTTCTTTCTCATCAACTCTCTGCATATATATAGAGTTGCCTTGTGAGGCCATCCTCACCATCACCACCCACCTTCTCTGCCTCTCATCTAAGGGTTCAGCGGAGTTCGGAAGAAGCTAATTAAGCTTTCTCCCTTTCTCCGCCACATAGTCAAAAGGAGACCAAACATGGTTATCACTCACCATACTTTGGCATTTGCATTTGGCATGCTAGGTACCTACCATGCTCTTATTAATTAATACCCAATCCCTCTATATCCCTTCTTATTGCTTCAAATATCCTTTTTACCCTATTAAAAATTTATGAAATTTATATGTATTTTTTTCTCCCCATTACATGCTTATTGTGTGACGCTTTAACCCAACAGCTTTTTATATCGATGTTCAAATATTACATCAGGCATTCGATTGATTTATGTTGAGTCCATAAGATCATTTCCAACTATTAATGCAACTGCAACTGGAGCTCAGAATTTCTTTGAAATTAAAGCAGCTCTTTTGCTCCATGAACAATATATTTGTACCCGTTGTTTGTATTAAGCTAAGGAATTGTTCTCTTTTTGATGCACATGCAGGTAATGTCATTTCGTTCTTGGTATTCTTGGCTCCAGTGTGAGTACATCGTTATCTATCTATCTATCTATAATTACATTCAGTTGACGATTTTATATTAAAATAGTAAAGAAAGATTAAACCAATTTAGGTTGACAATACTTATCACAACTGAACATATTTGAATATTGCAGGCCAACATTTTACCGAATATACAAGAAGAAATCGACGGAAAGTTTTCAGTCACTGCCTTACTTGGTGGCATTATTCAGTTCAATGCTTTGGTTGTACTATGCGTTACTTAAAAGAGATGCTGTTCTTCTCATTACCATTAATTCATTTGGATGTGTTATAGAGATCATCTACATCGTCTTGTACATCATCTATGCAACCAGGGATGGTAGGGTAAGCATATATCCTGTGCAGACTTAATCAGTCTAGAATTCAGGCACATGCACACATGCATGTTGGTTCCATTTTAGGCACTAAAACTTGTTCATTTGCTTCAACTGCAGAACTTGACTGTCAAGCTATTTTCGGCGATGAATATTGGCTCCTTTGCTTTGATCCTCTTAGTCACAAACTTTGTTGTGCATGGTCCCCTCCGTGTCCAAGTCCTCGGATGGATTTGTGTTTCCATTTCAGTCAGTGTCTTTGCAGCACCGCTAAGCATCGTGGTATGCAGAATTCCTTATTTGATTGATCCAAGTGTTTATAAATTATTAAATTGCATATATACTTCAATATATATCTTATTTTTCTCGCGCTTGCAGGCACAAGTTGTTCGCACAAAGAGTGTAGAGTTTATGCCTTTCAATTTGTCATTTACCCTAACATTGAGTGCCATAATGTGGTTTGGTTATGGTCTCTTTCTCAAGGACATATGCATCGCTGTAAGTGTTATCGTACAAATACGATCGATGAATCGTTTTAACATTCAGCCACTGACTATTTTTTCTTCTTGTGTTGTGAATGAATATGTACAGCTCCCAAATGTGCTTGGTTTTGTGCTGGGGTTACTTCAAATGGTGGTTTACGCAATTTACAGAAAAGGAAATAAGAAGAGTAATACAAAGGAAAAGAATCCAATGGAGCCACTGAAGAACATTGTTGTAGCGAGCCCGTTGGGAACTGGAGAAGTGTTTCCTGTGGAGGAAGATGAAGATGCAAAAAAGAGCGAAGAAGTTGATAAAGAGGAGAAAAAGAGTGAAGAATGCGCGGTCTAAATGATTTATGCTACTGTCTCGTGACTAGACTATCTACTTTTATCTCTGCATGTACTAGCCATCTCAAAATTACTGGTCTACTCCAGTTATTGCTTTTATGTCATTAACGCGTGTATGAGACTCCCACCCATACTTACACTTTAGGTTTGGTTTGTAAAAATTTCATCCCTCAACTTTGGTTTATTTGTTTAAAAAAAGTCTCGTCGAGATCTTCAGCTACTTTCTCTCATTTTAAGAAAATAAAGTTATTGAACTTATTAGTATTTTTTATTTTCGCGACTTTATTTCTTAAATTATTTTAACTATCAGTCTAAAATTTAATAATAGATAAATAATCTACAAATAAACATATGTGCTCCACACGTGAAATATCCAAATAACATTCTAACTCTATATTATAATCAAGTAAAAATATTCACAATATCACGACTACTAGAAAAAAACTTAAAAATTAAATTTGTTACTTTCAGCAAATAAATAAAAATGAATATATAAATAAATAAACAAATACAAACTAGTTAAATCCTCGGCATCAATTTAAATAAATAAATTATTTACATTCTGTTGATGTCGAATTTATAAATTTTTAACTGAAAACTTATAAAGTAAATAAGTTCAGTATGAAATTTAAATTTAGTTAACCAAATATTTAAATTCCAATAGTTTACAAATGAATATATAATGGTTGTAGCCCCTCTGGATCATCACAATTTCATAATAGATATCTCGGAGTAATTTAAAACGGAAATATTATATGAATGAAAGAAATCAATTAATTTAGGTTGGGTGGACAAAAACTCAAACCAATAGTTACATTCATAGATGTTTGTATAAGTATAGTAGTAATATATGATGTTTGTGTAACCAAATATTATACAACTGATGATTTTCTTTTCCAATTTGAGTTTGAAACATTAATTCCAGACTAAAAATGTACTCATAGAAAGGCAACATCAAATAAAATTACGTTTGATTGGTATTGTTTAAAAATAAAATTAATTTTATCAACATATGTTAAACAAAACAAAAAAATATAGAAGCATAAATGATGCATATTATAAAAGCATAAACAAATGTTGCCTTGGTTGAGTGTGATTTATTTTGTAGAAAGGGGACATAGCTCCTACGTGCGTGTGGTGTGTACTATTTAGAAGAAGAGTAGTGATGGTGGAGGAGCTCTGTGGGAAAGTGAACATTGAGAATAAACCTTCATTCATGGTGTTGTTCAGAGTCGGATATGCAGGATTCCCTCCACTATTCTAACCTTTTGTTAGGTATTAATCAGTGACCACAGATTTTATTCTTTGAAGAATCAGCATTCATTTACAGCGCAAAAAGCATCATCGCTCATGGATGTTTCACTGTGACCCCTGATTTTATTCTGCATGGTATCCTGGTGGAGGCGACAAGTTTAACTCATCTCTGCCCACCACTAAATCAAAGGTTGTCTTGTGTGTTACTGTTGACATCACTACATTCAATATGTTGGTTCCCTCCATCCATCCTCATTAGTTTATGATATTGTTCCTTAATCCCTCCTCTTTTTATGTTCCGAAAGTGAAGCATGATTTGTGAACCTGAGTAAATCAGCTTTCTGCGCCAAAAATGGACCTCATGATGCCAATTAACAACCTTTAAACCATGCATCCTCCTCTCTTTCCCATTGATTGTGGAAAAGGTGAGCTGAAAATTCCAAGCTTTAAATCAATTAAATATATGAACCGTCTATATTATTTCTCCATTTCTTTAACATGTCGCCCATGCTCCCCCTCCTCTCGCCTTCATATCTATGCTTACACATCCACTGTTTATACACCATTCATCCTCTCTATCCTGGTCAAACACCTCAATCAATTCTCTTTGTAGTCTATGTGAATCATTCTTTCTTTTAATTAATGGATTTCAGTATATATATCACCATTAAATATTTTTTATGGTCATTTAATGTTTTATACTGCACAAAATTCTCCAACTTATAAAAGAAAGTGTACAAGTTTTACTTATTTTTCAAGATTCTTTGACGTGTCAAATAAGAATGAAAAGCAATCAAAAGTTAATTGAAGGTTATTGATTCACTATTTAACATAGAAAATGTAATTTTGTCTGGAGATTATTTTAGATAAATATAAAGGATCGATTGCAAAGTATTCGAGCAAAATCACGTTGTAATTAACATTATGCAAGTTTTGCTAAAAATGCATATAATCTTAAAATTATCTTTTATATATATATATATATATATATATATATATATATATATGTATGTATGTATGTATGTATGTATGTATGTATGTATGTATGATGGTTTTTATTTAAGAGCTGTTAAGTCATGTGTCTATTTAAGATTCATTCTGGTTTAATGGTTTTCTTTTTTTCTATGTTAGTAATAGCAAAAATACCGATTAAAAAAATTATATAATTCATTATATATATATTGTTTTAATTATTTTTAAAAAGTATATGTTATATTATTTTTATCTTTTAAACGTAATAAATTTGGCTATCCCTTTGCTACGCCTGGGAATGGTTTTTATTATTAGTATAATTACTACTTATACTAGCCTTGATAATACAATTTCGTTTTACGTATAAAACTTATAATAAAATAAATAGTTTTATTTCCATTAAATACTTAATCTTCTGGTTTTTGTAATACTAATCTAGTTAATATTCATCATTTCTGAAGATTGAAGAAACGGCTGAGTATATAATTAGGAGTGATTGGGACTTGAAGCATTTGCAAGATAGCTAGCTACAGCTAGTTCAATCAAGTGTAGTGTCTAAACAGTGATGATTATGTAGCATATCTCAATTCATAGCAATAATAATTAACACTGTATATCTATGTAACAATGTGGGCTTGAACCAGTTACATGACATGACACAACATAAATCGATTAGATAATATCTTTATCCTTAATCACATAATCGATCAGATAAGATTTATGACGTATAAGAATTAATCTAAATAGTTTAACAACTCTTTTCTCTATATATTTATGGTCACCCATACCACACCACACAACCTTTGCCTAGACTGGGACCACATGATTTAATTGCTTATGCGAAATTGCATACTCATTTTGCCACCTAAATATGGCTTAAAGCTTGATTTGGAGAAGAAAATAAAAACAAAAACTAAGTTTGATAAGAGTTTGGAACTCTTTGTTATTGCTTTACATAATTGTTTGTTTTCTTTATTGTTTTGTGATAAAAGTGCTTTACCCCAGCCAAATCATACGATACAGAAATAGTATAGCTACCTCCAACCATATCTTTCCCACTCCAGTGAAGATTAAATTTTGGCTCTGCTCATCGGTGAACGTGGGTTGCTCTTTGCTCGTCACTAGTATTCATCTCTTTTGGCAGTTTACATTAATTATCATTCTTTCTCA
Organism: Sphenostylis stenocarpa; assembly: GCA_963425845.1. Classification (NCBI taxonomy): domain Eukaryota; kingdom Viridiplantae; phylum Streptophyta; class Magnoliopsida; order Fabales; family Fabaceae; genus Sphenostylis; species Sphenostylis stenocarpa. Next base: position 21,524,761 of record OY731398.1, read on the forward strand.
TGCCTCTAACATTTATGCTTCTCTTCGATCTTGTTTCCCTCACATGCATTCACCCCAAAGAAACAGTGCCAAGGTAAATTTGTAATGGGTGGCTACTTTATTTTACCCTACACAGACCCCTAGTTTAGTTTTGCAGGAGGATCGACCAAGTTAAAAGAATCTTGCAACTTGTTATCAGTTGTGACCTCCCCCTCCAAAAGATAAATAAATAAAGAATCTCCAAAGTTTATACTGTATGTATGATATGGTATTTAATATTGTGAGATAACAGTGATGCCACCCTCCCGTACATACGTTTAGTGGTATATTTTAATTTGCAGATACTCCTCCTTGCTTTTCCTTTTTTATTGCTGCTTTGCTACCTCACTTCTCCATTTTGCGCTTGTATATATATAGTGCTCTTGCAAAGAGATCCTCACCAACGTCACTTCCTGCATGAGACTCACGGATTGAGCTTTCCAAAGAAACTACTTAAGGTTTCTACCTTTCCTTGCCCTACTTATTTCTTCTGCAGTTGTGGTTCCCCAAAGTCTAAAGCACAAACAACATCAATGGCTATCAGCCACAGTACTTTGGCATTTGCCTTCGGCATGCTTGGTATTTAATTGATTCCTTTCCTTATTTGTTCACTTTGAGAACTATACTATCTTCCACTAGCTAATTATTTCTGTTTATGATGCACAGGTAACGTCATTTCGTTCTTGGTATTCTTGGCTCCACTGTAAGTATATGCATGAACTCTTGTCCCCCTTACCCTTAATAAATGAAACATGAAAACAAAAAAGGAAAGGGTCATGATTCGATTGTAGTTAATGAATAATCATTTACATTTCAGAACAACATTTTACCGAATATTCAAGAAGAAATCAACTGAGGGGTTTCAATCACTGCCTTACCTGGTGGCATTGTTCAGTTCCATGCTTTGGTTGTACTATGCCTTACTCAAAAAAGACGCTTTTCTTCTCTTGACTATTAACTCATTTGGATGTGTCATAGAGATCATCTACATCATCTTGTACATCATCTATGCGACCAGGGATGCTAGGGTACGTACGATCCATCTATATACAATAATTTCATGAAATTTAAACATATATATTTTTTGTGTTTTATAACAACTGAGCATATCTTATGTGATGTATGTTTTTCCTTTCCAATTTCTAATATATACTTAGTTGTTCATCATGCAGAACATAACTTTAAAGCTATTTTCGGCAATGAATGTGGGCTCCTTCGTTCTGATTCTCTTAGTCACACATTTTGCCGTGCATGGTTCCTTCCGTGTCCAAGTCCTTGGATGGATATGTGTTTCCCTTTCGATCAGCGTCTTTGCAGCACCACTAAGCATTGTGGTACGTAAATCCCAATTCATAAATTTTGATGCATGCGTATTAATAAATTCTTGGACTAATTATTTCGTGGTGCTTTGTTCCATAGGCACAAGTTGTTCGAACAAAGAGTGTTGAGTTCATGCCTTTCAATTTGTCATTCACCCTCACATTGAGTGCCATAATGTGGTTTGGTTATGGTCTCTTTCTCAAGGACATATGCATTGCAGTAAGCATTGTTTTTCTGATACAACTAACTAAATTAGTTTCTTGCTAAAGTCACTCATAATAATGACAAAATTTTGGTTCTTATTTTTCTTGTGTTGTGTGTAGCTTCCAAATGTACTGGGTTTTGCACTGGGATTAATTCAGATGCTGCTTTATGGCATTTACCGGAATGGCAATAAGAAGGGAGAGAAAATGGAAAAGAAGGCACGGGAAGAGCCACTGAAAAGCGTTGTCATAGCTAGCACTGGGCCTTTAGAAAGTGGTGATGAGGTGTTTCTTGTGGAGGAAAACCAGCAAGGAAAGAAGAGCAAAGAAAATAATGAGGAGAAGGAGAAAAGTGATGAGCCTAACGATTGCTCAGTCTAATTGCATGCATATATGCATGTATGCTATTATTGTTTCGTGGGCACCACCATGGCCATCACCATCATCATCACCGTGACCCACCACTATCTACTTTTAATCTACCTAGCTATTCCATTAAGTTGCTTTGTAGCTATCTAAATTTAAACTTAATTCTCATTCTATCTTTTAACTTAATCTAACCGTTGCATTTCTCACTATAAATCTATTTATTCATCAATGATGGTCCATTTTCTCTTTCATATCAGAATTACTAATTCATCTCTTAATTGACAAAACAGTGATCAACTAGATAATTATTTTAATTGACCAAATTGCTCCAAAGATTGGGAGCTTCTAGCGTCTTCCGAGCTAATCATGAACAACCAATGCATCATCACTTTCAACTAATACGTATTGTGTGGCGTATTGAATTGTTTTATGTTTTCTTGTACGTGTTAAATGTTGACCAACCACCTTTTCCTCCACAAAAGGCTTTTGTTTTAAAGCATTATTAATAATACATTTTTTTTACAAATACTATTTAGCTTTGTTTTTAGCATAAAGAAGATACGAAGGATATAATTTTTGCCTTTTTTATTATGAAGGTTTTGAAACCGTATCCAAGACCAATTCTAAACATTATAATCTAAACAAATTACTCTTAAAATTAAATGATAAATTTTTTTCTTTTCAAAAAAAAGAAAGATAAGATACATAGGAGAGCCAAACATACATGTAGATGCATGCCTTACAAAACTTGCTAGAACTACATACTAGAAAAGGAAAAGGGTAACTTTGCACGGATCCATATTTCAAAATACTGTTAATTTAAACATTATTTCAATTGATCTATGATGTTCAATTTATTTATCATTCTAAACTATCGCTGAAGTAATTTTAATTTACCATATATTATTTAATCAGTTAAAGAAATGACAACATTTTAAACTGAGACAAAGAAAAAAGGTGATATATTTAGTTGGAGGGGAATGTAAAACGGGACCTGGCCTTCGGATGGCAATGTTAAGCGGGCTAAAAATTCCCGGGTGAATTAGGGTACTTGATAGTGTACGCGATAGATTTTAACTCATAATCATGTTGCACAGACTCTTTCACTAAAGAAGCAAGACTTTAAAATTTTACTGCTGAAGTAGGCACGTTAAGTACGATTATTACCAATTAGTTGATAACAACTATTGCTGATACTATACTGAGATTATCATAAACACATGGGAGAAGCATTTTGTCTTCGTATGTCTACTGCAGCAATCTGCCAAAACTTGGGGTGTTCCAACCAGTGACCGTGACTAGTCCTGGTAAATAATGTACAGAAAGTACAGTAAATAAATAAAAGGGAAAACAAAGTGCCCAAAAGGTTATGTTAGAAAAGATTTTGTAAAATGGTTCGTACATGTCGCAGCTATGGAAAGTATTGGCAGCTAGGGAGATGCTGAACAAATTAGAACCTAATCTTTTGGCCAAAATTGGCTAGTCGTGTTACCCCAGGCAAGCTACCGATATTTCTTTTTCCACATTCCAAAGTTTTTGAAAGACGGAGCTGGGAAACTAAGCCTTAGTTAGAAACATAACTGCTCTGCTGCAAACTTTGTTGTCTTTTCTGTCTCAAGTTCTCTCCCCACATCTTGGCTTCAGCCACAGCACGTTCTCTATCTAGATCTCTGTTTAACATTCTTGCAGTTTCTCGTGGGGAGTCATCTTTCTCGGATCCTTCCAAGTCCCATCTGCGTCCAGATCCCCCAGCTTCATCATTTTTCAGTATTCTTCCACCTTTATCATCTCTGTTCCTTTTATCATCACTTGACCCCCTATAACCATGCCCACCATTGTTGGGGTCATATGCCTGGTTTGCCAGATAAGAGAGGGCTGTCACCACATCTCCAATCAGAGGGCGTGTGGCAGCCGATTCTTGGATGCACATCGATGCCACAGCTAGCGCCTGGTAAAGACCCCGCATGGGAAACCGTCCCTGCAGCCTGGGATCAGCCAACTTTGAAAACTTCCTGCGGTCGTTAAAAAGTGGACGTGCCTGCACAAACATACATAAAAAACCACAATCACATCTCCATTTTAATTTACAAGAGCTTATGCATGCTGAACTAACTACAATGACAAGGAGAGAATAGAGCAAAACCCATGTGACAAGATTCTGTTCTCCATGGGGCTGGGTGCTGTCAATTGCTTTGCGTCCAGTAATAAGCTCTAAGAAGACAACCCCAAAGCTATATACATCAGACTTCACAGTCAGCTGTCCAGTCATAGCATACTCAGGAGCGCAGTAACCATAAGTTCCCATGACTCGGGTAGAAACGTGTGATTTGTCACCAACAGGACCAAGCTTCGCAAGACCGAAGTCAGAAAGCTTAGGGCGGTACCCTTCATCAAGTAATATGTTAGATGACTTGAAGTCTCTGTAAATGACAGGTGGATTTGCCTTGTCATGCAGGTACTCTAATCCTTTTGCAGCACCAGCAGCTATTTTCATTCTAGTGTTCCAATCTAGTGGCTCCTTATCAGGGGGAAGGTCTGCACAGAGATGAATAAACAAAGTTAAACATCAACTAAAATCATGACTACGACATATTGTTTAAGAAGGCATTTTACATATAGCATGCAATTTAAAATATAAGTAAAATTCTATTAATAAATTACATGCTTATGAGTGTATAAATTATTTAAAATTTGGAATGCAAGACATTAAGATAATATCACACGATTAACTGATTAAATTGACAAAATTTAATATTTGAAAAAAGTTAGTAAAGGAGTAAGTTTATCGAGTTTGACAATTGAGCTTGTGTGTATAATGATAGGATCAAATGTCAACCGACACCAAACTTGTTAAAATAACAGCTCCAACAACTTTTCATCGAAAGCAAATTTAATCAATTCAACCAATGAGTTAAGTAAAATTATCATGATGATTATGCACACAAAATTTTATACAATTTAGATATTTGCAATGTAATCTACTATTCTATTGGATTGATAAAATTTACTTTGATGAAAAGTTACTGGAGATGCATTTTACTAAGCTCGACACATGTAGGTATCATTTGATTATACATATACATGCATACATATATATTAAAATTACTAAATAGTTCATAAATTAAATTTATTTTAACATAGATTATATTTCTATAATATAAGTAAATGTACCCTATATAAGATTGCATACTTATAAATGTTCAATTTATTTAAAAGTTCACATTCATGATTATCAAGATAATATCACATAATTTAACCATAAGATTTACCAAATTCATATTATAGCAAAAGTTATTAAGCGGATTAATTTTGTAAGACTTACTCCTATAGTAAGTTAATTTCTTATATTCGTTTGTATATAAGCTTTTTCTTTTGAAATAAGATAAACTCTTATTCTACCATGTGTTTTGGCATCCAAAATTGTATATTATGTTTTAAGATAATATTTTGGGTAAAAAAAAAAAAAAAAGTCTTTCACCATGATTTTTTATTTTTTTTAATTTGAAGTGTTTGTTTATGGAATTTTGGGTAGAGCTGTAAGAATTCCCATTTTAGTTCTGGCATGGCCTGATAGAAAAGCCTAGCTTGAACCTGAAAGCACAGCCTGATGATTACCACTACTGGTTGTGTTATGCTACTCAGTGGAACTACTCATCCGAGAGTGAGTAGTTATCACTGAACTGGTGTTAAGACTAATATATTTAAAAGGAAAACTACAAGAAAACTTCCCGATCATACCTGATGATGATTTTATTGAGGAAGCTACAATCTGAAGGTATGCTCATGCCATCTTATTGTACAGAATTTTATAGTTTCTATGCAACTCATCCAAAACAATTATGGAAAAGGAAATATAGAATGTTATATGAAGGAACCCTTAAAATAATGAAATAAGAAAATCAGGAACTCAGGAACTCATAACAGTAATCATGCGTTAGAAAGGAAGAACCTGACCTGAAACATAAAATTAAAAGGACATAACATAAGGAACATTGTTATTCCCATGCCAGGGTGTAAAAGCCGCATACAAATATTTATCATGATAATAGATTCACCAAGACAACAAAAAACCTTGCAAGAGTTAAAACCTGAATAGAAAATTACTATCAATTTAAGTAGATATGTAAGAAAGCAAACAAACAACATACATAGTGGCGAATACAAAACATGCATTACTGGGCAAGAGGAACAGCTCACTCCCTACCTAGAAATGTGATTCTATAAGAGAAAGTCAAGTGTGTCAAAGAATATAGTGACCACTATCAGAATTTAATGTCAATTCAGTATTTTTATCATGATAATAGATTCACGAAGACAACAGAAAACCATTGCAAGAGTTAAAACCTCAATAGAAAATTACTATCAATTTAAGTAGATATGTAAGAAAGCATACGAACAACATACATAGTAGGGCATACAAAACAAGCAATACTGGGCAAGAAGAACAGCTCACTCCCTACCTAGAAATGTGATTCTACAAGAGAAAGTCAAGTGTGTAAAAGAATATAGTGACCACTATCAGAATTTAATGTCATTTCAGTATTTTCTGCACATAATTATTTATATTTTTATGCATCCGAACCAAAACACATAACAGTAATTTAAATGTTTCAATCATTTCATCATGGATGTAAGTTTCTGTAATATCTGACACTATCAGAAATGCTAAATTTGTAATAACTTTTGATATTTCCCTTTATTGTATTGGTATTAGCTATTGGTTTCGGTTTTCAGGGGATTTCTAAAAGAGAATTTCCAATTTTTAATATCTGAGAAACATTAACCTAAAAGAACTTCTAACCAAAGAATTAGGAAGAAAGAGCAAAACAAACATACCATGAAGGTGATCTTCCAATGATCCCAAAGGCATAAATTCATAAACAAGGAGGCGTTGTTCCCCATCCGCACAGTATCCAATCAGATTCACAAGGTTAGGGTGATGCAGAAGACTGAGCATGAGAACTTCTACAAGGAATTCCCTATTACCCTGGAGACCATTTTTGTCTAACTGTTTGACTGCAACAATCTGTACAGCTAAATAATCAGATGTTAGGACTCACTAACCACTAGAGGTCTCAACCACATAAAAACTCTGATTATTTTGCATTTAAAATCATGTATTGTCGTCTTTGATTGAAAAGGAGAGTTATAATTTGGACAAAACTTTAGAGGGGTGAAAGGCAAACCATTTCAATTTCTGCAAACAGTACCTACTTAAATTTGGGTTCCTGCACAGGACTGAGGGGGGCAACTATTAGTAAGGCTATTGGGGAAAAAAATAATCACAAAATAAGGAGAGAGAGAGAGAAATTAGAACCAAGGCAGGGGTGGTAAATGTTAGGATATCTGATCAAGAAGAAACATGAATTAGGATGTACGAACTAATAGTTTCTTTTTATTTCTTTATCATCCTCCAAGGCATGCACAAGACAACAGCCAAATACTAACTTGTGCACATAAGTATTTGGCAACAAACTAAAATAGATATTTCAGATTTAATCACAGATGATTCTACATTTGCAGGATAGCAACGGAATTAAGCACATCAAAAAAATCATAAAAGCCATCCCTATTTCCCTACTTTATAACTGGGCGTTGTCCCCTTGGAATAGATGGCAGTATATGATGATATAGATCGGTCACCATGGATCTCTGTATTACATTATTGGGAATGATAAAAGCATTGTTGTAAAATAATGGACAAAGGAAAATCAAACTCATTGGTCCTGATGGAAGTGGAATCAAATCAAATATAATGTCTGCGATAAGAAATAATTTTGATATTCTGAGAGTGGGCAAGAGCCATTTATTCCAATAAAGCATTGTGAATGGGTGATGATTTATTCTGTTTCTTTCCTATCGGATGTGTGGAGAGAGTGAAAAGTAGTGATTGTACCTGACCAGTGGTTTCAAGCCTGCCTTTGTAGACCCTTCCGAAACCACCTTCCCCTACAAAGGAGTCTGGCCTAAAGTTTTTTGTTGCAGCTGCAAGTTCACGGAAAGTAAAAGTTTGAGCAGCAATTTGAACGGCGGGTCCATGTCCTTCCTTGGTGTTGGGAGGAGGCAATTCCCTTTTGGAACCTCCATTACTTCTGGACCGTAACTTGTCTGCTCCTGCAATTCCAATTGTAACAGAAAGAATTGATTTGAGTGGAGTCAAGGATCCCCTAGAATTCATCTACTTACACAGTTAATTGATTTGATAGCTTGAAATGGAATCAAGAGAATGAATGAAGGGTGAGTGAGTGAGAACATGAGTGAATAAGTAGAAGGGAATTGATATGGAAGAATAGTTTGAAATGAGATGAAAACTAACCAGAGGGCAATTTGGAAATCTGAGAAGGGAGAGAGGGATTGGGTTGTCGGAGGGGGTGAGGCCGGAGGTTGTGATCCTCCCTCGAAATGGAACTTGAATCGAAACAGGAGAAGCAACCCATTTAATTTAATGTTTATCCCCAATTTCAATCAATCTGCTTTAACACTGAAATTCACAGTTAATAATAAACCTGCAACTCAACGCAATCAACTGCAAAGGAATCGAAACACGTAGCAATAGTGAGTGTTAGAGTTTCTATTCTATTCTTTTCTTTTCTTAAAATTAATATTATTTTATATATCATAGCCATGGGTGGTGGACAAACAGATTTTTGTAAAAAAAAAATTGGTCAAGTACACCAATAATCGAACCCAATATCACCTTCCACGCACGCTCCATTACATATATTATTATCCATTCATATTTCCACTACTCGGCTTTCATGTTTTACTTTTTTTTTTTTCATACTTTCTAATTCATATTCAAAGATTTACATTAATAAAAACAGCATAAATGTTACTTATGTTCTATTAATTGTCTGTAATTGTTACTTACTTATAAGAGAATAAATCAAGTTTATAATCGAAGTTTTTAAAGATTGAATATCAAAATTAAAAGAGTTAAATTAAGAATAAAATATTAAGCTAATGGGTTGAAAATCAAAATTACAAGCTTTAAATATTTATGAGAAGGATGTGTGTACTATTGAAATGGGAGATTGAGACGAACAAATAAGAAATTAAGAGATAGTACAATATGATCAATTGAACATAGAAAATTGAAAATTTGAGAGTATCAAGTTTAAGGTTGCAAAATTGAGAGAAACAAGACATTAAGAAGAAATTATACAATCAAGAGATATGCAGAAGTGATTAGAATCTCATTACGTGACATATACACTTATAAGTATTACATGACAATAAAATGACTCGAGAAAATAGGGAAACAATTATAACGAAGTAATTGTTTATTAATTTTTTTCTCAATATTTTATTTTACTTTATTTTTAATTTTAAAATTGTCTTAGCGGTTGAATATAAAAAATATAAGTAGGGTGAAATAAATGTAAAGAAGGATGATGTTCAAATTGTACGAAGAAATTTGCATTATGAAAAAAATACTATGACACAAACATTTTTCAATGAAGTTCTTTGTAATTTGGATCGCTAATTTTATTGATTTCCTTTGTCATTTCATGTTTTATCCTTGATAATGAATTATATTTTTTATGTAATTTATTTTCTTCGCACATTTATCTTTTGTTATACATTTATTTTCTAGTAATTTATTTTAATCATATTTCTATTATTCTTGTAATTTACTTTAAATGTTACAAATTATATTGAAAATCCAAATTATATGTGAACGGTTCTTAATTGAAATACATTTTATCTTGATTATCAAATTATTGACACTGATCTCATGTACTTTTATTGTTATTGCAATTTACTTTAAATGTTACAAATTATATTGAAAATCTAAATTATATGTGAATGATCCTTAATTGAAATACATTTTATTTTGATTATCAAATTATTGACATTGATCTCATACAAGTCCTCTAATTAAAAGAATACACATGGTGTTTGAATGATTCATCACATATTTGGATATATGTTATTTAATTGAATAACGAATCATTTACACTAGAAACAAATTGATACGCTCGGTGAGACAACCTTATTATATGTTGTCTAGTTTTAGAAGATAATAGTTATGAGATTACAAAGTGGTAGAGTAGTCATGACAAGTCATACACAGGGTTTTGCGCTTAGTTCCACATTAGTGTGGTGTCAAATAGTAGAAATGAGGACCAAAAAATAAGTACTAGTATTGGGCATAATGTTGTGAGTGAAAATGTAAACATTCATGATAATATTGTTGATAAGAATAATGGTAATCAGGGAACATCAGTAGGCATGGCAACGGGGCGGGGCGGGGGCGGGTTTTGCCTCCCCGATCCCCGCCCCCGACTTTTTTAATCATCCCCGTACCGTCCCCGATCCCCGTCGGGGTTAGAAATTAAGTCTCCATCCCCGTCCTCGCCCCGTCCCCGATCTATATTATTTTTAAAAAGATAATTACATTTATAATAAATTAATTTTACTATCTATTTTTTATATATAAATAAATATTTATAATTTTATAATTTATAATAATTATTAATTAAATATACATTTTAATTTATTATATTTATATTAAAATATATGTATGTAAAAGAAATATTTAATCATTTTTTATTTATAACATTATTATTATTATTATTAATATAATACTTGTATTCAAATATTTGAATACTTATAACATTATCATTATTATTATAATACTTGTATTCAAACATTTGATTATATATATAAGTTAATTCATTTTTAAGTTGTAATTTAAAAATATGAAATATATAGTTTATAATGAAATATTTAATAAGTTAATTATTATTCAATTAATTCAAAGTAATAAAAGTGTTGAATTATTGGCAAGCGTACTCAAAATTATCAATCGCAGATATAGTATTTCGATAAAATAAAAGTCGATCCCACGAGGAACAGTTTCAATGGAAATTCCCAATTATGCTTACTAAGTAGATTAAAATAGATTAGGTTTTGCAAATAAGAGTTGAATTGAAATTAAATGACAAAAACTTGTAATTTGTTGAGAAAATATCAATTAAAGGTACTTAGGATTGACTTCCTTCCTTATCCCTCTTTTGTAATGGCTATGTCAATTAAGAACGTCAATTAACCTAATAATGTTGATGCCACCTACTCAAATCATCCATGTTGATTCCTCACACATGAAATTCATAAGAAAACCTAATAAATGTTGATTCCTCACACAATTAATGGATTTTCCAGCATTAGGGTTAGGGTGTTTAAGCACTTGATACATTCATTCCATTCCTGGCAATTAACGTAACAAATATTTTTACCGTGATCTAGAGTTCAAGATATATTTTCCAATCATACATCAAACAATCAAGAATAAATCATTCCAAAGCATAAAGGATAAGAATAACAACATCAAAGCATAGATTAATATATCAAAATATCACCATGATACAAAAGAGTTCAAAGGAAGTGCACCGAATCCTAAGAGAATGAAGTTAGTCACTCATGTTGGCCATTATAATGCTCCAATTGATGAAGAAGAATTGATGAAGATTGGACAAAACCCTAACAGTAGTCGTGTCTCCTCTCCTCCAAGACTGCTTGCTTTTCTCAAAACACAACTTAACTTTTTATAACAGAATTTGGGTCGGGTCTCGCATCATTTATTCGCTTAAGCGCTCTTCTTTCTTTCAATTTTACTCCAATTATGTTGAAAATTATGCTCCTTACTCTTGTATCAAGGTATTCTCGAATTCATCCTATATTGAGAGAAAAATATATTAGAATTAACATAAGTTAAGTGGTTTCATAACAATTCAAGGCATAATTATATCAACTTTTTACCACTTAACAACTCCCCCCAACCTAGAATCTTGTTTGTCCCAAGCAAAGTAGTTTTTCCAAAACAAAATCATCACCTATTATCTTTTTCTCTTCTAGAACCACAACATAAAATTTTCAGAGGTGATGCTCACAACTCCAAATGAAAATAGAACACATAAGCATTCAAGTTATAGAAACCAACAAAGAATAATTAGTCCTCAACTATCCTCAGAGAAGCATGATCTCTCAAATAGAGTTATATATACTCATCTCTAATTCTCACAGGTAAGTGTTTATCTCATTCAATCACTTCATTTAGACAATCCAATATTGATAATCATCTTCAAGCAATCAACAATTGTTAAACAAGACTTAAATCAAAAGGTCTTTTGAGGCTTGTAATGAGGCTTGGCTAAGAAAGAGTTATTGGTTTTTCTGGGATATACAAAAATATTTGAGAAATTCAACTCATATGAATGATTCTTGATTAACAATTCCTCAAGTCAGGTTTCAAACTTTATGCTTTTGTCCCTAACACAATGACAATGAGTTAATAATCTCACAAGTTATTACCCCCCTTTTGACTTTTTTTTTCTTTTGCATGTATCCTTTTTTTGGCTTTGCAAATTTTTAAGCTTTGCTTTTCCTTTTTCTTTACACTTTTTTTTTAATAATAACACCCCAACAATACCCGTAGGACAACAATAGCAATACCCAACAATAAGAAAAATAGTGACATTCATACTCATTTCCTTTCTCAAATATAGGAAGGTAGATAAATATTGTTTAGGCTTAAGGGTTCTGTTTAAGAAACAATATTATTTTTTTTTGGCTCAGAAGGGGTTCAAATGGATGTCCTATAATTAATGCATGGTTGGCTATTTGGCTCTGGGTTATATCTACTACAAAGAAAAAATGCCTTTATCATTTTCAAGTCTTGCTAACATGTAATCACATCAAAGAATCAACCAATATCAGTTATCATCACAAAGTGTTGACACTCAATTTATCTGTTTGTGGTACTCTGCTCACATGGGTTTTGGCTAGCTTCTCCAATTCAGTTAATTCCTAATTTTCCTCATCAATTCCTTTTCACTATCATACTCAATATCCCAAAATCACTTGTTATTGGAAACAATCAAAAATATTTTTCATGTTCTAGATTTGAATTAGACAATAAGCAATAATTTCATATATGACTCTAAAACAAATTATGGGACAACCAAGGAATTCAAAATTTAAAATAAAGCAATTAAAAACATTAAATTAAAAACAAAGGAATTAAAAACATTAAAAGTAAAGTAAGTTTCCTCCCTTATTTTCTTCACTTGTCATGTACTCCTTATCTTGTGCCTCAGCCTCAACTGCAGACTTTCTCACCAGAAAAGTTGGACTATTCCAAGGCTATTGAAGTAAGACTTCAAAGTCTTGAGGAGAAGTGCACTGTGTACCTGGAGCAATCTTGCAAAGAAAGAACCTAAGGAAGAAAAATGCACAAAAAAAAAACTTAAACTGCAAAAAGAAAAAAAACAAATTCAAAACATTGGGTTGCCTCCCAGGAGCGCTTGTTTAACGTCTTCAGCTTGACGCCTATTTGCTTCAGAACTCATGCAGGTGAGTGATCAAGGTGATATATACGCATTCTCCATCCCTTAACTGTCCTTGTGGGAACGAATTTATTCTTTTCATTGCGAATAACCTTACAACTGTCAGATATTGGATAAATCATACCTGCTTCAGGAGGTTTCAGTACCTCTCTTTGAATAACCTCCTTCATAGTCAGACTAAGATGTCTTTGGGGTTGTGCAACATGCTTGTAATCTTTTTTTTCAGTTGAGATGGTTAATTCCTCAAAAGTGTCTATTCTGAGACAATCTTTCTTGTCTTCCGGTTGTTGTACAGCTTCAAACAGATTAAAATTAACTTCATCATCTCCACTTCTAATTTTCAACTTGCCTATGTCAACATCTATAATTACTTTGGCAGTCTTCATAAATGGCCTTCCTAGGATCAATGAGACTTCCTCATTTTCCTCCATGTCCATAATCACAAAATCAACAGGAAATATGAATTTGTCCACTCTAACTAAAACATCTTCTCGCTACTCCATAAGGAATCTTTAGAGATCCGTCAGCCTAGTCGCAATGTCATTCTTGTAGGCTTTAATTCCAAGTCTCCTATTCTTTTGAGCATAGATAATGACATGAGGTTTATACTGGCCCCTAAATCAAGCAATGATTTTTTCACCGGTAATTCACCAATTGTGACTGGTATAGTGAAACTTCCAGGGTCCTTGGACTTTTGAGGCAATGATTTTTGGAATATAGCACGGCATCCTGCCTCTAACTCTACTGTTTCATCAGTAAATCTTCTTTTCTTAGTTAAGAGCTATTTCATGAATTTGGCATATGTTGGCATTTGCTCCATAGCTTCCACAAATGATATATTAATTTGTAATTGCTTGAAAATATCCATGAATCTTGCAAACTGTCTTTCTTTATCTATTTGTGAAGGAGTCTTGGGATACGGTAACTTCTCTACAAATGGTTTTTGACTCCCTCCTTTTTCTATCTTCTCTTTGTTCTTCTTATTAGGAATATGTCTTTCTTTATTATTCTCATCTTCTTGCTCTTCATCTTCTTTTACCAAAACTTCTTCTTCAACAATTATATTGTCACCAATCCCCTTACCTACAACTTTTCCACTCCTTGTAGTTATTGAATTGCATTGCTCCCTGGGGTTGGTTTGTGTGTTAGCTGAAAATTGTCCTCCTTGTTGCTGCTCAGATAATTGCTTAGTCAGTTGGCCTATCTGGATCTCTATATTTCTGAATGAAGCCTCAGTATTTTTCTGATTAGCCATAATACCTTGCATGAATTTTTCTACAATATCCTCCAATTTACTTATTCTGTCAGGCACTAAAGGATAATGTTGTTGTTGCAGTTGATATGGAGGTTGCTGATATGACTGTTGTTGAAATGCAGGTTGTCTAGTAGATGAGCTAACACCTTGTTTCCACCCAAAATTCTGATTCTGATTCTGATTCCCTCTCCATCCTTGTGCAGTATTATTCTGATAATTATTAGGATTAGGAAAATTACCTTGTCTGCCTTGACTACTACCTTGGGCACCCATATAATTAACTTCTTCTTGTTGAATGTTGCCTTGATAAGAGCATTGTTCATTTGAATGATCACCTCCACACAAATTACAACTCATCTGTTGATTAGGAATAATTTGTACTGTGTGCATTTGATGAGGTAATTTCTCTATTTTCTGGTTCAATGCTTCAATTTGTTGGGTCAAAATTTTATTCTGGGCTAAGAGGGCATATGTGGTGTTAAGTTCAAGGACTCCTTTCCTTTGAATTGGATGTCTATCATGTTGGGCCTATTGGTCTGTAAAGGCTAGTGCATCAATAATTCTGGTGGCATGATCAATTTCTACATCCAACATAGATCCTCCTGCTGCAGCCTCTAATAACATCTTTGCATCATGTCGCAAGCTAGTATAGAAAATATTCAACTGAGAAACGTCATCAAATCCATGATTTGGGCAACTTCTCAACAGTGATTTAAATTTCTCCCATGCTTCACAAAATTGCTCATCTGCTCTTTGTCTGAAAGAAGTGATGTTAGATTTTGCTTTGATGTAGCGGGATGGTGGGAAAAATATGCTTAGAAACTTCTCTTCTACACTACTCCAATTAGTCAAACTCTGATTAGGATGTGCTTTCAGCCATTCCTTTGCCCTACCTGCCAAAGAAAAAGGAAATAAAATCAAATATGCAGATTCAAGATTTGTTGCTCTAAATCCCATGGTACCAATCAACTCATAAAAAGTAGACAAATGAATATAAGGGTCTTCATGATCCAATCCAGTGAATTGATGAGCACTAATCAAGCTTAAGAAAGATGGATTCATCTGCAATGTATGATCATCCGGAATGACAATGCTGGAAAAATATCTTGGACCTTGCTGCATAGCATAATTTCTAAGAGTTCTTCTAGGTGGATTTGCATTTGGGTTTTGATTTGGATTTGTATTTGGATCTGGATTCAGATTTGCTCCTTCTTCCGCCATATCTTCTATAATTGGGTCTAGTAAATCAAGTGTGAAAGAAGAATTAACAGATTCTCTTGTGGTTTGTTCTTGAGTTTTCCTTCTTCTGAAGATACCTGTCCTCTTAAACGCATAAATAAAAAGAGTAACTCAAGCAAATATTAGCACAAACTAAAAACTAAATAATAATAATAATAATAATGAAAATAATGATAATAATGATAATAATAATAATAATAAAAACAGAAATAAAAATAAAATACTCAATAAGCTAAACAAAGAATTCTCAAAGAATAGCGTTCCCTGACAATGGCGCTAGAAATACTTGTTGAATTATTGGCAAGTGTACCAAAATTATCAATCGCAAGTATAGTATTTCGATAAAATAAAAGTTGATCCCACGAGGAACAGTTTCAATGGAAATTCCCAATTATGCTTACTAAGTAGATTAAAACAGATTAGGTTTTGCAAATAAGAGTTGAATTGAAATTAAATGACAAAAACTTGTAATTTGTTGAGAAAATATCAATTAAAGGTACTTAGGATTGACTTCCTTCCTTATCCCTTTTTTGTAATGGCTATGTCAATTAAGAACGTCAATTAACCTAATAATGTTGATGCCACCTACTCAAATCATCCATGTTGATTCCTCACACATGAAATTCATAAGAAAACCTAATAAATGTTGATTCCTCACACAATTAATGGATTTTCCAGCATTAGGGTTAGGGTGTTTAAGCACTTGATACATTCATTCCATTCCTGGCAATTAACGTAACAAATATTCTTACCGTGATCTAGAGTTCAAGATATATTTTCCAATCATACCTCAAACAATCAAGAATAAATCATTCCAAAGCATAAAGGATAAGAATAACAACATCAAAGCATAGATTAATATATCAAAATATCACCATGATACAAAAGAGTTCAAAGGAAGTGCACTGAATCCTAAGAGAATGAAGTTAGCCACTCATGTTGGCCATTACAATGCTCCAATTGATGAAGAAAAATTGATGAAGATTGGACAAAACCCTAACAGTAGTCGTGCCTCCTCTCCTCCAAGACTGCTTACTTTTCTCAAAACACAACTTATCTTTTTATAAGAGAATTTGGGTCGGGCCTCGCATCATTTATTCGCTTAAGCGCTCTTCTTTCTTTCAATTTTACTCCAATTATGTTGAAAATTATGCTCCTTACTCTTGTATCAAGGTATTCTCGAATTCATCCTATATTGAGAGAAAAATATATTAGAATTAACATAAGTTAAGTGGTTTCATAACAATTCAAGGCATAATTATATCAACTTTTTACCACTTAACAAAAAGTTTAAATTATCAATTCCTTTGATCCTTTAAAATAAAATTATTTTATTAAGATAAAATTTGATATATGATAAATAAGAATAATAAGATAAACAAATGATATAATAAAACCTAATAAATATAAATTATAAATAAAATAATATTAGTTATTATTAAGATTTATGTAAAATATTTAGAAAAAGATAAAGAATAAAAAAATTAGTTGTGTTCATCAAATTGATTGAAAAGATTGAAAAAAAAAATTGATGAGAGAGATTAAGAAAATATGAAAAACTACAAGGTACAAGAGAGAATAATATAATAAATTAATTGATATAAAAGATTAAAAAGGACAAAAAAATTAAAAAATAGGTAGAAGAAAAATAAAAATTGGGAAAATATAAAAAAATGACCTTATATGTAATAGAAAAAGAAAAGAAAATACTTTTAAAATATTAATATTTTAAAATTTAAATATAAAGTCAGGGCGTGGACGAGGCCGGGGTTGGGGTGGGGATTGCATTACCCATCCCCGCCCCCGTCCTCGACTTTTTAAAGCGGGGAAAACCCGAGCCCGCCCCCGCCCCCGGTCAACTCAGGTTTTCCCCGTCAAACTCGGGGCGGGGACGGGTTTAATTGTCATCCCTAAACATCAGTAATACAACTAGTAAACAACCCCATAAGTAGTGCTTATGCGGTCCACAAATAACAATGAGTAAACTCGTTATGTTGGTAGGGCATAATGCTAGTGGAAGTACATCAATCCAAAGAAATAGTCATGGAGTACCAATAGCAGAAAGATATCTATGGGGAATATCGTCATGACAACCAATCCCAAATTTTAGTAGGATGAATGATCGAAGTCAAAATCAACTTAGGTTGGGGAATGATAGGGAAAATGATAGAAATCAGTATGACATCGAAAATTTAAACACGGGAATATCAAGCAAGACATTAAGGGTAATAAGACAACAAATATATGATAGTAATCATAAAATTGTTAACTTATTGTCTCAACAAATTACCACAATCTCAAATCCTCTAATACAAATTACAACCGATAGTTTTCAAATATTAGCTGAGCAAATGACAAGGATAGGAGATGCACTTACTATCCCTAAAAGAAATAATTTGGTGAATGATAATTTGCAGATAGGGAATAATCAAGACAAATTGTGAAAATGTGGGACAACATACGTATAAATAATCAAAATAATGGAAATTATCAACAAAATGCCTATAATCAAATGATAGGACAATGGAATCAACCGGATTTGAGAATGAGGTTGTACAACCAACCATATTTTATTTCACCATGTCCTGATTTTGTTTTTGAGGTTGAACTATCTAGAGGACAAAAAATACCAAAATTTACAAAATTTTAAGGGAAAATTGGAGAATCTCCTGTTGAGCATATAACTAGATATCAAATTGAATGTGAAAATCTTCTAACAAATGAAAGTTTGATAATGAAATATTTCCTTAACTCTTTGAAAAAAAAAATATTTTTACATGAACAATTCTTTAGAAGAGAAACACAAGTTAGTTTAATTGATATGATGAATGTAAAAGGGTATCATGATAAAAATATTGATGATTATTTGAACATATTTAGGTAGATGAAATCGAGATGTTTTTTACACAAATCCCTGAGAGTGAATTAGTAAGAATGACAATAGGACTAGAGTTTTCAATAAAGAAAAAATTAGTTAATTTGTCATTAAGAGACATGGCCCAATTGCAGATAAAGTGTGAAGGATCAAACAAATTAAATATGAGAAAGAGAGATATCATAAATTTGGTAAAATAATGAAGAAAGATAAAATCGGATATGTTGGAGTCAGACCCAATTGCAGATAAAGTGTGAAGGATCAAACAAATTAAATATGAGAAAGAGAGATATCAAAAATTTGGTAAAATAGTGAAGAAAGATAAAATCGGATATGTTGGAGTCAATAATATAAGAATGAGTTGCTTGATATATTAGAAGGGAACGAAGATGAGGAATCAAGTGAAAATGACGAAGTAAATGTTGCTGAAATTAAAGTTGGTCCACCTTATGTTTGCAAATTAATACAGAAAAGTGAAATTTCAGATAAAATGACTAATCGAACTTATAGTTTTAATGTAACAAAAGCTGACAAAATTTCGATATTTTGTTAAAAGATAAACAAATAAAATTGAGTGATGATCATAAATTGCAAACTTTTGAGTAAAGAAAAGGATGAAAATATTGTAAGTTTCATATTTGACTAATAATTGTATCTATTTCAATAATATGATGACAATATTGAACAAGGTAGGCTGAAGTTTGAAAAGAAATCAATGAAGGTGGATATTGATCATTTTAAGGTTCATGCTGGTTATGTGGAAGTCAAACTTAATGCTGATGGTGTTAAGAATCAGGAAAATGATTTAGGGCTTTACATGGTGGACATTACATCATAATATGTGAACCCACGTTATGTAAAACTTAATGATGGTGAAGAAGACTTTGAGTTAGGGTAGGATGATTTTGAGATAGAAAATGAAACATATCCCAAAGTAGATGATACTTTAACAGAGTTTTTGAATCAGAAGAAGAAAAAGGATGAAGAGGTTGCCTTGTGTCTGAGGTGTAGTGTTGTATTTGATAAAGTTGTTGCCAAGAAGTTTGAATTATGCAAGAAAGCGAAAGATAGTGAGAAACAGAAGTAGAGTGTCAATTATCAAGATTAAGACCTTGAAATCACAATGAAGGATGATCCAAAACAATATGGGAGTTTTTACCATACTCAAAAGTAAATCAAGATGAGTGGGTAGGAGGAAGAATGTTTCATCATCAAGGTATGTATGATTCAAAAAGTAGAAATGTTTTCAATAGATTGTCGTACAACCTCGATTTTTATATAGGTTATCCTAAGTACCCGAAAGGATTCCTTCGAGGAGGTCCTTGGATGAGGGGTAATGTCACAACCTTTTCTGGAAGAGAATATCGAAAGTTGGACCTATGGATAGAGGTGGATCGAGTCAGGGTGGTCAGGTGTATATAGGCACTTTGATCAATCTAGAAGAAGGTTTAAGTGTGAATCTTTGCCAAAGGGAATGTTAATGTGAGGATGATATCAATTTTTCCTTATGACTATGCAAATCGATATTCAGACGAGACGGCCGTCTCGGCCTGACATGCACGAATCCCTATAAATACTCGCGCCTTCACCCTCATTTCACACAGTTCTTCCACCTTCTCTCTTGCAACTTCTTCAAATTCTCTTCTTAGAACCCCTCTGAAGCATTTCCGGAGTTTCCGAGAGTTTCTTTAGAGTTTTTATAGCGTTTTTGAGAGATTTTCGGCATTGTAAAGAGTGAAGGGCTACCAAAACGCACCCCAATTTTCAAGAGTATTAATATAAAGCTTGCCTCGGAGGTTTTCTACATTCTCCCTCTCTCTCTTACTGTTTTTATTTCTATGATTAAATTGCATGATAGACATTAGGGTCATGTAGTCGTTATTTTAATTCCGTTAATAAAAGGGTAAAAGCGTCTTTTAAAAAAGTTTATTTATAAAATAGATGACCTATCATAAGGAACCCGAAAGGGGCATCGTAAGGGAACTAACACTTCTCTTACACGTAACTAACTCCCTTACCCAACTCTGGTTTTAACGACCAAAGTTGGTTTTCGAAAACCAACGCCTTTTTACCCTTTTTTCGATGTTTCCGGTAAAAACATCGGTGGCGACTCCATAAGAACCCTTCAAAATTAGTTCTTGGGTTAGCCCATTTATCGGACAATCCAAGAACACCCTTTTGAAAACCTCGCCCCTAGGTTCAGCCCGGTTATCGGACAACCTAAAGGCGTTGTAACCGTACCTATAAAAACGCGAAAATTGGAAAGTCGGAACCATCGCGTCGCTCCGACCGCCTCATTTTGACGGCGGCGACAGTACACAAGTATGCAAATTAAACAGCAAAAAAGGGGGTTTTGCATAATAATAATAAACAGTAAATTAAAGAAAATAGAATTTGAATAAAACAATGAGAAAACAATTGATTTCCTTATTCGAATGCAGTGTCACTTATCCTAGGTTACAAAATTAATTTGAAATTAACCAACTAAGCGAAGATAAATCCAAAATTATATTCCAATCCAAAATTAATCAACAAAGTGAAGATTAATCCCAAATTAGCTTTAACCCTTATTCCAATATGAAATTAACCAACTAAGGGAAGATTAATCCCAACTTTTCCTTAACCCTTATTCCAACATGAAATTAACCAACTAAGCGAAGATTAACCCAAAATTATCCTTATACAATTAAGCATTTCATACATCACATAATATCATCTCTAACACAGAATTAAGCAAGCTATGATATTAGTTTCAGTTTATTAAGCATAAACAGATTATCATTCAACACTAAGATTAGAAGAAGAAGAGTTAGGAGAACAAACAAAATGAAATTGAAGAACAAAACCTCAAATATCTACTTGCATTCTCCTCAAAAAATCAATCCAAAGATTTAGTTATCCATAGAAAATAAAAAACGCAGAAGAAGAGACATAATTAAAATCGAAACAAGAATTTAAAACAATCACAAAAGAGTAAAAAAACTTGAATACAAATTGCAGAAGATGAAAGGCGGTTGTGTGGCTGCTACATGGTGTGTTTTTCTCTCAACCCTACATCTCCCTTATACAAATAACCCTAACCCTAATCTTAATCTAGGTTTGGACCCAACTGATCCACAAAACACATCATAAGTTGTCTTCAGTACAAGTTCGTGAACTTCAAAGACGTGCAGTATTTTCAATTCTTATTCAAATTAAGCGATTCCAGTTTACTTTGAAAGCCTTTTTTGAGTTAGCCTTAAAATGCCACTGTTTCTATTATTTTCAGAGGTCTAATGAATTTAGGAGACTTAAATTACTTAAGCATGTCCATTGGGCCGGCCTGGTGCGCTTGACCCGTTTTGGATAATTTATGTAAAATCCAATTTAGATCCGAATTGAATAATTCTGGATCCTCTCGAAAGTTGAATGTGTTTAGTTTATAATGCTTCTAAAATTATGATTTTTGGAGCTCTGTAAAAAAAATGATAAATAAAACAGTGAACCAATGTTAGTACCCGTATAAAGTAAAATATGACAATTGACCCAATTTTTCAAGTCCAAAATTGCTTTAAACTGTAATATGGCATCTGGTCCAGTTTTTTAAGCCCAAAATTTCTTTAAACTGTTAT